>BGPR01001974.1:130809-147883 GCA_013235015.1 Araneus ventricosus | reverse complement strand
CCTCTGTTCAGCGTCGCGGATGTTTGGAGAGTACTTTGCAGGCGAATATGCCACCACGCCATCTGTCCACGGTTCAAATTTGTGATGTCTCTGATGACATATTCCAGGTGTAATTTCGAAACAGGACATAAACAAACCAACTCTTATTCCAATGTTGAGAAACTTTGCCACTATCATTTTAAATTGAAATATTTCCCTCACATCTTTAAACTAAATGTACATAACTAGATGTGTTTTAATTTATTATTACTTGATAAAGGAATTCTTTGATCTTTCTGTTTACCTAGATGTCGGTTTCCATGTTCGCGCCGCTCAGGAATATTTTTAGCATTTGAACCTTTTCCTTACTTGTTGAAAGTCATGCAAATATAAGCACATTAACAACATATACGCTGTTAATCATTCTGAATGCAGTGAATTGTTAGATTAAACAATTGAACCTAAGTGCGCACAAATTAAAATAAACAATTTATTAAAAGTTAAAGGCACATCGTTCTGGGCTTCCACTCTGTCACATTTCTGACAACATATCTTTGTGAATGATGTTCTTTATTCACTTGACCAACATGAATAGATGCCCTTTATTGATGAAAATGATAATTCGTTATCTGTAGATAGCCAAAGTTGATAATTCGTTAGACAGTTATCTGCTTGGAAAAATGGGTCAAGTGGCCAAGGACAAGACGTTCCAGTATAACAGAGATCAGAGTGATTGTGAACGAAATAAATTGCAGATTAATTTCACAAATATTTGACTTAATATTGCAAATTTTACTGTAAATACCCTATCAAAGTTATTTTTAAGTTATTGAAGAAAGTCAAAAGACACTTCTGTTCATTCTTGAGCATGAAACAAAAAATAAACTCTCGAAAAATCCACTGTCGGCGTTACAACAAACTCATACACACTCTCAGAGAATACGAAGCACTCTTAATTAAACAATTGCGAATGATCAGAAATAGAGGATTGAAGGGTCTGTTATCAGCATACCAATATTATGATAAAAATATAAATAATATTTCCTCTACTAAAAGGAATACAAGAGCAAAATAAATGTGCACTTAAAATAATGGCAAAAATCTCACAACTTTTATTAGATAGCTAGTAGAAAAATGGGTTTGCAGCGTAAAGGAGACATGAGTGGAAAGAGATTAAGAAGCTCTTGAGAGAAAAAAACCCGATTTCATGAAAATCCTCTCATATCGAAAACTTCCCCTCAATTTTTTTAGCACTTAAACAAATAAAGGAATTAATTCAGTGTTTTTTCTATAGTTAATCACTTTATTTACATTTTTTATTCAAATCACTGACTGTAATCAAAGAAAATTATTAATTAAAGCTGACATTAAAAATAATGCGTGGAATTTTATATAAGTCTTTTAATCTATTTATTAATTGTTGAACTGAATTCCTTGTCTTCTGAATTCTTTAGTTCTTACATTAAATACTTTTTCAATGCAATGAAAATTTTTATCTCTTGTAAGATTTGCAGTTTTCAGAAAGAAAATTGAAGCAATTTATTCAAGCTTCTTAAAGATAAATTTTAATGAGTAGAATGAAACTTTCCAAGGCACAAAATTAAGTAAAACACTAGGCGTATTATGTTCTTCGAAAACTTCTTACTCTGTGAGAATTTCTGTATTTAATTTTTTCCAGGGCTTTCGAAGAGATTATTAGTGTAAGTAGCAACTTGCACAGCGCCTATTAAGACTTAGAATAAGGCAAATAAAAGGAAAAATACTCTAAGAAGGATTGCAAAAGACAAAGAATACCACGGGGAAAAAAAGGAATATTAAAAGGATGAAAAATCTTCCTGGTTTGTGCAAGTTCTTTTAAATGAATTTTAGAAAGAGAAATAAAAAAAGTTTCAACGCAAAATTGAAAACAAGTTTAAATTAACGGTGTGCTTTCTTGTAGTTTCCTATGCATAATTTTACTGTTTCTTTAAGTTTCTGTGGATAACTGACTTCTAACGCTTCAGAAAGTAAACGGAATTAATTGGGTAAGGCAATTTTTATTTTCATTTTCGAAAAGAATATTTTTCCCAGTTAGTTCGATTTCATTGAAAGTTTTGACTTTTTGCTTTAAACTCTTTGATATCTAATCAAAAGTAGAAACGATTTGCTGTTTTTCTAAATATCTGTGTTTTAAATTTGCCAAAAAATTCATATACGGAGAGAAATGAATATTGTTTGATTAAGATTCATACTCTGTAATATGAATTTCTGCCGTAAACAACTTTCTTTATACTCTTTTTAATTTCAATGATATAATTCATTAATAATTTCGACAACAATGTTTGATAACACAGTTTCCCAGCATTATGGAGAACTCAACAGCGTTATGGAGAAACTATTGAGTTTTATATACTCTAAAAACATAATTTTTCATTCAATTAAAGCATAACATAATTTTACATTCAATTTCGTTTCGTGCTTCACTCTTCATTTATCGTTCCACAGTTGTATTTTATGAACTCCACAGCAAAGAAAGATATTTCATTCTAAGCATTTGTCAGCTTTAAATTTCTTTCTTCCTTCTTTCATTTTTTTCATTTTATCTACTTAATTTTTTGGTTTAAACTTCCGCAGTAATAATTAGTAGAATCTTTCTTTGAAGAATCAAAATAAATATATATAAATCGCGTTGAGAAGGATGTCTGAAGAAATATTCTACGCCAAATAATCGACTTAATTTTTCGTTTTTAAAAATTTTTTAAAAATTTCATTCGTTAAAATGATGCTGTAAGAAGCTTATGTGAATTATCCATATTATTTTTTTAAAGCGTTATCAGCAATAAAGCTTCTAATTAAGCTTGATAAAGATTTAATAAGCAAAGAATTTGAAAGATAATGATGCCAATTTATTAAAGAATATCATTAATACTAAATAGATTCATAGGCTTTGAAAATTATTACCAGGCCAGTTTTCATTGAATTCTTTTTTGGTTGCGGAATTAAGGGAATATTACAAATATCTAAACCCATAGATTCTTTTTTAGTTCGTTGTTTAAGGTACTTTCTGATTTTACAGCTGCGTGTGGAATACAAATACTTAAATTAATTTTTTTCTCTTTTATGAATAATAAATTTATGAAAAATAAAAGATGTTAAAATCAAATATTTCATCGACATTTCATGCACCCTTAAACCATTTCTATATTATAAAAAATCAGTGGGAAGAAATGATTTAGAAATCAAACAGTTCAGGATCATTTCATGCCATTCTGTTCTGCTTAATCCTCAAACCTTCTTAAAAACAGTAGCTTTGACACGCAGACATTTCACCTCACTTTCTGAAAGCCTTCTGATTTCAAATTTCTTCAAACAGTATATATTATTCAATACTAGCTGATAATCCGGAGCTGCTTTTTATCCATATTTTTTCATATGCATGCCTCCGTTTTTTTCTGTAAATATTGTCCTTTTTTTCAGTAAATATTGTCACTAACTTTGTAGGTGTCAACTTTACTTTCTCATTCCTTATAAAAAAAATATGAATTTATTTCAATATTAAATTGGCGCGAAACACATTACCATGGCTTTCAACAAAAAGAAAGAAAAACACGCAAATAAATATTTGTTTAAACAATGAAAACGATTTGAATTTCATTGCGACAATGAAAAGTATTGTTGTAAATGAACAATAGACAAAAAAAACTCCCGAGTTCACTACTTAAAATTAAAAAAATAAAAATCTAATTCGAATTTTAAAATAATTTTTATGGCGTTAGCTTCCTATTGTGCTAATCCATCACTATGCCAAATTTGGTCGCCGTAAGTCCAACGGTGTAGGCGTGCATAAGGAACCAAAAAACGAGCACACACACATATTTTCCTCTTTTATATATGTAGATTATCCAATCAGGAATTCCAAAATAGCACATATTATAACACTAGAAGCAAAGAATGTCGAAAAATAATGTTCATGAGATATCGTCTGCAAATTTCATTTTACTCTCTCTGGTCCAAGGAAATATTTTGAATATTTCAGAAAACTTGAGTTTAGCTGCAACCTGCGTTATTGAAGGAATGAAGAAAATACATTGTGCGAGCTGTAAAAAGAAATGTTTAATGTTTTGAATTTGCTCTGTGTTTCTGGGCATTAAGTTCTGTTAACCTTAGATAATCACATGACGTAATTTCGAAGGAATACACGCGGCTATTTTAAAAGTAATATACCAGTATATTTTATACCAAGGATGTGAAGCTTAAATGATATTATGCGTTATGTGAATAAAGTTCTTTCTAAACTATAAAGAATTCCATTCCCCCCATTAGTAACCTTAATACGCGTTTTTAAGGTTACCTTTTAAGGTTACTCTTTTTTGTTGCATCCTTAATAATTTTTCTCTTTACCTGAAACTTTAATAATAAAAATCCATCTATAAACCTTATTTGTTGAAAAATGAAAGTTTCAACATTCAGATTTTAAATACAAGGTGCCTATAATTAATTTTTTTGCACAATTTCTTTTATACATAATATTTTTATTGTTAATTTTATATATTTCTCTGCTTTTAGGCTGGTACGCCTTCCGAATTCAAGACTGGCTCTAATCTGGTGACCACCCTGATAAGTTTCGTAAATACTTTATGAATCTGAACATGAACAAAGTTAATATTATAGTTTTATCGCGAATCTTTCGATTTTTTTGTTGTTCATGACTATTATCTTAAACCTGGAGTTTTTCTGAACATTTAATATCAAAGACAAAAAATTGAATGCCCGAAAATATTGGAATTATTTTACGTGAATATTTGAAGAATATCTTCACACACAATTTATATGTTTACCTTTTGTGTTAGGATTATTTAAGTATTTAATAAGTCTATATATACGCTATTTGTTTGGTAAGAAACATAAAAAAATGTGTTCAGTTCTTTCCAGCTTGAGTTCTTTCTTGCTGAAGCTTGGTTTGAAGCAAATGATTTCACCGAGAAAAGATTTTTCTACGCAGTAGTAATCTGCTATTAAGTTACAGTCTATTGAAGTAGCAAATTCTTCAGCATTTTATATTCATGAAAGGCTGTACGGAAAGTTCAAGTTATCGCATTTCTGTTGCTTCTCTTCATCCGTCTTCTGATTATACTGTTAGTTAGGAATTAAAATGCACAATAAAACTCCAGTTAATCTCATCTGGATTAACCGAAACCTGGTTTATCCGAAATGCCTCTGAAATCACAAATACAAAAAAACACGTACTATGCTGAGCGAAAATAATCGCAAAGGCGAGACATTTTTGCATCTCTATCCCCCACTTTTTCTTTTAAGCCCCCTAAGAGGGCCAGTGATTACTTTTAGAATGCTAAACTTAAAATTCATCGGTATTAACAATATTAATTAAGATATTGTTTACCGGTGCAACTCAGACATATTGCGCCCGTACACGCAAGTGCGAATATTGCCCCCGATGGAGGGTTAACCCTCTGACTGCATAATTTGTTTGTGTTACTATTTAGATGCAACGTTTAAAAATATGTTCAAATACCATTGAACCAAGCGAATTGTTATTTACATTCAAGGCTTTATTAGTATATTAATATTCAGCGCTTTAAAAGTACTAAGTAAATTCATTAGCTTGCGAAAATCGTAGGATGCAACAGAAAATGGACTTGATTCCAACCCGTGGAAATCGCAGGATATGCAGTATATAATCGCAGAATATAAGTGCAGCCTACAAATAAAGATTTTAATTCGTTTTACTCGCGAAACATTTTTAGGGTTACATAATGTAATTAGATACAGAGCAGTAATAGATGTTCATGGCTTAACCTAAATTCGTTATCCGAAGAAGCGGCCCCCCCCCCCCCCTAGTTCGGTTAACAGGGGTTGTACAGTATATTGTTTTAGGAGGATTTTTTCTTAACTTTCAAATTTACTAGCTTTAAACGGATGTCAAAAGAGAAATAAATAATAATACATTAATTAGATAGAGAATAATATAGAAATAAATAATAATATATTAATTAATTAAATGCGAAAATTCTTGGTCTCCTTATAATACAATTAATTTAGCTTTGGAGAAGCAAATGAAATATTTTCGATTGAACGGATTTTAAAAAACTGGTCAGTAATAATATATATATAAAAAAATAAAATATATATGTATATAATGTATATGTTAATATTAACTGGATTTGATTATATGCGTGTAATTTTTAACAGTAAAATATTATTATTAGTCCGATTAAATTAGCAGAATGGCATTTTTTGCTTACTTTTCCTTTTTAAATCGAAATCTTACTCTCACGTAATAGAATACATTCTCTTAAGGACTTCCGTATTAATTAAAACGAATGATTCTAGCAAATTTGACTCCAAGATCATTTTTTAATTAGCTCTAAAACCTGATGTCTCCACATATAAGCATTCGAAAAAGACACCCGCGGATAGGCAGAAAAAATATATTGTTACGAAAATCGTCCGGTGGATATAAGGTGAAAGCAGTTCAAAAAGCAGGATAATGGAGAACGACGTTTTATTTAACGAATATTCCAGAAAGTCGAAGCACAGGTATCACGAAAAGAATATTTTTTGCTCAAAATCGCAACACAAGCAGGCAGAAAATCACTAATAATAACAGTAATAGCACGAACAATAGCGCTCAGCGTCCAACAACTGACCAACTTGCAATGCGAACAAGACTTCAAAGAGATTAATTCATCATTGAGTAGGTCGATATTTATACACTTTCCGACAGTATGTAACGAAATATGGACATCTCTCGAACATTCTCCATAACTCAGTCCTTAATAGAGATAGAGCGAAAATTCTATTATTTCCGAGGTCCTTCATTTTGTCGCCAAATTGTCAAATAGTTACTAAGTTTGTCGCCCATGTCCGGGTAGTATGGCTAGGCCTTACCCCTACATCCGATAAAACCTCTGTAAATGTCTCTTTCCAACCATAAGCCTAACATTGCTAAGAAGAGACAATGCAGGCTCGTAACAATATTCAATTTTCAGTTTCAGTTTTACAATATTCAATTCGTGACGAGAAAAAAATAGCATTTGCAAGAGTATTTCTGAGAAAAGAACAGTTGATGTTCTGCCGCAACTTTTAAATGAAAAAGTTTAAAAAATTCTGTACAGGACGCATTGAAAAAAAATAGAGTGGTAAGAAATTGCAGCTTATTCTTAAGGTTATGAAAATAGCTCAGTAAAATGGCAGTAGGAGGATGTTCTATAAGTAGTTTGCAGGTATTTCTTCCCTCTTTTCTTTATGTAAAGCAATTTAAATCCTGAGCATAAAATTGAAACTGTGACCTGTTTAGGTCCATTTTTTACCTTTCATCTTTTTCAGCCTACCTTTAGCTTAATTTAATTTCAGGTTACATTGTGAGTTGAGTCTGAAATACTTCCTTCCTTTCTTGTTGCCAACATTTTACAAAATAAAAATAATATCGTATGAACCTTTTATTGTGTTACTTGTTTTAAATATTCTTTCGAAGCTCTTTACTTTTAATTGAAGGTGAAATAATTATTTGTCGAAGACTATGTACTTGAAAAAATGGAAATCTTTTCATTTCAACAGGATCAGCTCAATTTCATTTTCTAAATAACTTTTATTTATTTAACATATATTCTTCTTGTTTGATTTTTGAGTCTTTAACAAGATTAGAAAAATTGCAATAAAGTTTGCGATGATGATTAGAATAATTGCAATAAAGTTTACGATGATGATTAGAATTTGCAATTTTCATTAATTCAATAAGGGCAATTTTTATTTATCACGATTCTATTTATTTTAAAATAATACCAATCTCTTGAAATCATAGGTCGTCAAAAGTTTATTAGCCTTTAAAAAATCGATGATGTTGAAAATATCAGTAAATATTGCATGGCAACGGATTCGGAAACCCTCCTCGCTTTTGCACATGCGCCAGGCGGAGTTATTTTCATCAAAATAGAGGAAAAGTGAAGAATGGAAGGGTGATGTTTACATTTTACTGAGCGTTATCTAACAAAGAACTCCGGAAATGCGCTCATATTGTTGACGCCCCTTTCCGAAGAAAAATCGTCCAAAGGTGGTAGTCTCGGAATCCGTTGCTGAACTATATGTTACAGTGATTAATAAAAGCAAATTTCCATTTTCATAAGCCATAAGCTTTCAGCCTCTTAAACGTATTTTTCAAACTTTTTACAGAATGTTCATGACTTCACAATCTCAGATGCATTGGCTTAAAGGTTATCTCTTTTGTTATGAACAAACATCCAAAATTTCCTACATACCATTTAAACTTCCTGTATAATGTTTTGTCAAGGAGGTCTTCAAATATTCAGCAGTATCTTTTGAGCCATTAACGAGTTTTTATTAAAGTACGAGGGATATTCGGAAACTAAGTTTCGGAATACAATAAATCCTGCACCGGACAGATGGCACTAATCTACCTATGTGATAACGAGTCTCCAATGATTACAAAATGCGTCATAACAGAAATGTTCGTATGGTGAAACGCTGACACGTGTAAATCTTGCGCTTAAGATTTTTAAAACTATAGATGATAGGGCGAGTGTGAAATTCATTTTATAATTCGCTTTTTGAATGTAAGGAATATGAGACCATGCGAAATCCATAGACAAATCTATGAGATGTACGGCGATACAGTTATGAATAAGGGAATAGTGATGGCGTCATTTTATTGCACAACTACGCTAGGCCACATTCCGCTCGTGTTACTCAACAGTTCATCAAGTCCTTCGGTTGGACATAAATGATTCGTCTACTGTATAGCCCTGACCTGGATCCAAGTAACTTTTACCTATTCTTGCACGTGAAGCTATTCTTGAGTGGCCAGCGTTTTGATGACGCTGAAAAAGTAAAAGATGCCGTAATATCCTTGCTAATCTCACAGGCGGCCATTTTCTAAGATGCTGGCATACAAAACTTGTTTCTCGATATGATAAATGCCTTAATGCGACGGATGACTACGTCGAAAAGTAGAGTAATGTTTGCAAATCGTTATTAAATGTGTATCTTTGTCCATCTGTGTCTCCGTTTTCTTTTTCTTTTTTAATTAACGGAACTACTTCCCGAACAATCCTTGTATTCGAAGTGTTGCTAGGAAATAACGGACGGAAGCTCTAAAACTTTTTATTTTTAATCCTGTGTATTATTTGTGTTGTCGACACACTTATCTTAACTAATACAAAGCCTATCGCGATTAATAAGATATCAGCGGAGAGGGCTTTTTTTAATTACTCCTGATGTAGCATATTCATTTTACGTTAAAATGCATTGTTTGTTTAAATTCCTAATTTCCTCATTTGGAAATAGCATTTTAAATATAGTGCCTAACATAACATTTTATCTTGTATTAAGAGTAAGACCACTTTACTCATTTCCATTCTAATAGTATAATGATATTTTTTAAACTTGAATCTTCGAATAGTAATCATCGAACTTTAATTTAAATTAGGGGAAAGTGGGGTAAAACGGGATATCTAAGGTTTGAAGGCCTGTTGGAGCTAAACTATTCGACATAAAGCTTGTCAAATTTACTAAAGTATTCTTTATTTATCAGAGTTTAATATATCTTTCAGGAAAAGTTACAGTTTCATTACTTTTTTACATCTCGTTTTACCCCACTAGTGGGGTAAAACGGGATGTAAAAAAGTATTAAAAATACGCGGTGAAAACGGTAACTCTATGGGAAATTAGGCAAAACTAGATTTTCAGTGGAAAAGTAGCATATTTTTTATTTTATTTGACAATTTTCTAAGATTTAATATTAGTTTTAATAGTTGACAATTTAAGAAAAAAGACGAT
Organism: Araneus ventricosus; assembly: GCA_013235015.1. Classification (NCBI taxonomy): domain Eukaryota; kingdom Metazoa; phylum Arthropoda; class Arachnida; order Araneae; family Araneidae; genus Araneus; species Araneus ventricosus. The sequence continues at coordinate 138,112 of BGPR01001974.1, read as the reverse complement.
TTTTAAAAAAAATTTAACAATAATTACAATAGTTGACAATTTAAGAATAAAGACAGCTTTTTAAAGATTTATCAATAGTTACAATAGTTAACAATATAAGAATAATGACGATGTTTTAAGATTTAATAATAGTAATTGTAATTGACAATTTAAGGATAAAGACAATTAGTTAAGAATGGAAATAAGTAAGAATAGTGATAATTCACATAACGTAGTTGTCTTTATTCTCCGCTCCACTGCAGATTTAGTGGACTCATTTAGGATTGCTTTATGAGACGGCTTTGCAGTGTTGGTTCTTCATACTTTTCTCTTTTTGGTTGTTTTATTTTAAGGTTTTCTTTTTCTGTTTTTCGAGTCACCACAAAACAATTTTTCACATCTTTGATAGCATTTTTTTCATTTCCTCTTTCCTTTTCTTCTAATTGTTGGAAATGCTTTCAAACAGATCATTTGACGCAAAGGTCAGATAGGAATGGTCCTCACAAACTACCAATTGTCTTACAACCTAAGAAAAATCCTCTTCGGTTGGGTATCCTTAGCTTTCCCTAGTATCCCGTTTTACTCCGAGTGCATAGATCATAAGAAACGAAAAAGAACAGCGCAATTATTGGAGTAAATCCTTATTCTTTGATAGGGTATAACTCCTTAGTAAACATATAACAAGCTGGATTAAAAATGGTTTTAAAATGTGTATTGATTTTTAAGTAAGGATAGTTTAAAATCATACGAACATTGGAGAGGCGACGTCATAAAACAAATAAACCTTCACAAACAAAGTGAATTTAACAGCAACAAAATGGAAACTGACCATTCTTTTTTCTACCCTAGTGGAGAATAATTCAGTATTTGTCCACTAGAAAGAAGGATTAATAACGTCAAAATCAAAGTATTCCATTTTACTCCACCATCTCGTTTTACCCCACTCTCCCCTATGTATTTAATTTATAAGTATACGTGAGTATTCAGGATATTCAACTTTTATAAAATTCAATATTACCGTACGAAGATTCAAGTTTAAAAAATATCAGTTTGTGCAAGAACCCTTATCATTTAGCTTCTCTTAGAGTGTACCGAAATTCCCCTCATTACAATGCTGATATCTTTCTGAATGCTAACGGTATTGAACTAGATTTCTTATATAAGTTACCCTATATATCTGGTTCGAAGTTGTGAAAAAAATTACTCGAAGTCTCGCACATGCGCAGCAAAAATTGTCTAATATAAATGCTCATATTTCGTGTAATATTCAATTTTTTAAATTCAAATTTCAAAAACAATGCTTCTTTTACATATTGAGAAGTATAATTTGGGGCATACAATTTTGTGGGAAACTCTGTATGTTATAAGCAAAAAAACATGCGGAAAAATTTGGGATTTTTAAAGACAACCTATATATCTTCCCGAATATTTGTGCTGTGTTTACGAAAATGCATGTAAATATTATGCACATGAAACATAACCATTGACGAAAGTTACATCTCGTTATCAGCTTCCTGTTGAACAGGATGGGTCAAACTCAATTTTCTCATTTACCCCTTTCTGGTGCCCCCCTAATTTCCCTCGTGACCGAATCTTCACTGTAAAATGTGAGTTTCGACGATGGCATGTCCCACGATTCTCAGCAACTGATTGCGAACCATAGTATCCATATTAACTTCAATTTTCTAGCATCTTCAAAACTGTGTATTATTTTTGGACACCAGTGTACATAATGGTATCCGTGCTAGCGCCTTTTAGGAATGTTTTTCACAGTTGATCCTTTTCGTTACTTGTTGAACGGTATCAACATGAGCACAAAACCAGCATATATTTCATTGATAAGCGTGAATTCCATGAACGTTTAGATTGAACTAAGTGCTTACAAACTAAAATAAACAATTTACTTAAAGATAAAGACACATTTCACGCTGTGACGTTCCCGACAACACATATCCGTGAATGATGTTGTCTATTCACCTGATCAATATGAATAGACGTCATTTGTTGGTGAGAGTGATAATTCGTTATTAGTAGATAGTCAAAGCTGATAGTTGAATTCGTTAGAGGCAGTTGTGAGAATTGAATAATGGATAAAGTGCCCTTGGACAAGATGGACCAGTGAAGGGAAAATCTGAGTGTCTGTGAGTGGAATCAACCGCAGTTAGTGAATTAATTTTACAGAAAATTTGTCCAAATTAGAACTCCTACGGTGGGTGGCTCTTTCATAAAGTCCTCCATTGTAGCTCTCCTCCATTTTTTTCCATTTTGATTATTTTTTCTTTTGTTTTTCTAATTTTTTTCTTTTATGTGTTTTGGCTATTTTATTATTGGGAAATTTTTGTTGTTTAATTCTTTAGCGATGGGTTGGTTAGTTGTAGTAAAATGTATGATGCAATCACTGGATGCTGCTGCGTTTGGCGCGTAAAAAAATGTTTTGTTCTCATCTTTGATTACTTCTTCTGTTTCATATTTTTTTTCTAATTTTTCTTTTTTAATGTTTCTTTAATTTTTTAATTCTCGATTGTTTTTAACATTTTTTAAATTTTATATTGCTTGTTTTTGTATTAATTTTTTTTATATTATACAGAATGCGCTGCATATGCGCATTCTATATCATATAAAGGGTTTAATTAATTCTTAATTAATTCAAGGAAAATTTTAATAGCCTGTTAAATTTTATTAATTGTTACTGTCACTTAATATTGCAAACATTATTATGAATATCCTAAGAAAGCTCGTCTTCAATCGTTAAAGAAAATCCAAAAACACTTCAGTTCATTATTGGTTATGAAGCAAAAAATTCACACTAATATGAAACCATTATCGACGTTGAAACGAACTCGCCCATAGTCTCAGAGAATAGGAAGTGAACTGAATTAAACTATTAAATAATTAACAGAAGTATAGAAATGACACTTGGTTTGTTATCAGCATGCCAATATTTCGATAGAAACATACATTTCATTTTCTCTGGTAGAAGGAATACAAGAACAGAACAAATTACACTTAATTTTTTAAAATCTCATTTCTTTTAATAGATATCTAGTAGAAAAATTGATTTGCAGCTAAAGAAAGGAGAAACGGGAAAGAGATTATTAAGGCCTTGGGATGCAAAAAAAAGATCCATGAAAATACTTTCTAATCTAAAACTTCTGTCTTCTTTTCTGCTGTTTTCTTTTTTAAAAAATCTTAAACAAATAAAGCACTTAGTTCAAAATTATATTTCAACAGTTTATCTCTTTCTTCCTACTTTTATGCGGATCACTGATCGTAATCAAAGAAAATTATTAATTAAAACTGACATCAGAAATGTTGTGTGGAATTTTATATAATTCTTCTTGGTGAACTAATTCCTTGTCTTCTGAATTTTTTATTTTCTCCATTGAAGACTTTAAATTAATTTGAAATTTAATTAAAATTTTACTCTCTTATGTCATTTGCAGTTTTTACAAAGAATATCGAAGCAATTCATGTAAGCTTCTGAAAGAGAAATTTTAATGAGTAGAATGAAAAAGTTTCAAGGCACAAAATTAAGAAAAACATTCAACGTATTATGTTCGTCGAAGACTTCTTACTCTGTGAGAATTGCTGTATTTAATTTTTTCCAGGGCTCTCGAAAGAGATTAGTAGTGTAATTAGCAACTATCACAGAACCTATTAAGACTAAGAAGCAGGCAAATAAAATGTGGAAAAAACTTTTTTTTTTTTTTTTTTTTTTTTTTTTTTTTTTTTTTTGGTTGCACGTAAAAAAGGGTGCAAGATATAAACAGGCAAGGTAAATTACCGAGCTACAGAATAATGATTATAAAACGTTACAATGATAAAATGTAAATAAATGATATAATGCAGAAGGTAGATGGTAAAGAATTGTAAAGAAGAATTAAATGTATATACAAAGTGATCAAGAGAAATGTGCAAAGCAGGCCTGATGCCCTTTAAGGACTTTTTTGTGGTAAATATCCCACTCTCTCAAGCAGAAAATTAGATTAAATGTGTTTGGAAATATTTGAATTCAGTTTATCATCTTGGTCCCTTGGGTTGAAGGAGTGTCAACGCTCTTAATGATTTTTGGATTGGCATTACAGTGGTTCTTCTCAATGTCCTCAGAGATCTTATCTGATCCGGAGATTATCAAAAGCCTAACCTAGAGCTGAGTCATTCTGTCCAATAAAACAGATGAAGCCATTTGATTATTCATCTCTTTATTCTTCGATTCATCCAACAAACGAAGAACATCTTTCCAGAGATTTGTTCAGTACATAGCAGGAACCGTTAGAGTTCAGTGAAATTAGAATTGATTTGAATCTGAATCAAAATATTGAATGATAACTTATTCTATTGATGACTGAATATAATTTTTTTGTACATATCTAAATGTATTCTCCAGTTTGCCTTAATCTTTTTCACTTTGAAATGAATTTAATTTTTATGCTTGATTTTCCAAAAGAAACACTTTAACTCAGTCGTGTGCAGTTCTGCTTCACGACTTTTCAGAAATTTTTGGCATTTTATAAATAGGATTTTTGAATTCGTGCACGTTTCAAATACCTATCTGATTATCTTTCTTGACTTTCATTCTACATTTAAATTTAAATAGCTAATAATTCTTTTTTTCCTGAAACTTATATGGGTACTTTTTCTAGCTCCTCTTCTATAGACTATCATTTCTTTTAGATCTACTTGTTCCTCGTCTTTACATAGCAACGCACAAATCCATGGGTGATATGTCTGAATTTAGGAATGCAGTGAAAGGTTTAAGGATTCAAGTGGTTTTTTTCCTTTTCCAAGATTGTTTCTTAAATATTGACATTGATAAATAATTATTTTGTTAATATAAGAAACTGATTTTTAAACTTTTTATCATCTCCTTTAAAAATTTCCATTATAGGCAAAACTTCAATAATTTTACTAATGGGTTATTCAGATTCTTGAAAAAAGTTTTATAATTTCCATTTTCCTTCATTAAAAATAAACAGTTTTTATCGCATACGCTAGACCACATTGAAATTTCATTAGAATTTGCAACATTTTCAGTTTTAATTTTTTGAGAATTCTGCATCAAGCTCTACATTCACCACATACCTATAATTCAAGTTGTGTCATGAAAGAGTATCAAAATATGGAAAAAAACATAACAACAATTTTATTCTTTTAAGTTATTGGAGTCAGCCATACACGTAGATGTATGTTATATGGATCAGATAAGCGGAGGGAGGACATTCAGTGATTTTTTTCGTTTAAGTGAAAGGCTAATAGAGGAAATTTGCATTTTGCACCAATTATCAGATAAGAACCACTGGTCAGGCTAGTCGTAGTCAGCTGTTCGTAATATGTTAAAAAGAAGATCGGCAATCAAATCTACAATTGCTCCCTTTATACATATAGAGAGTGTCACTAAATTCCTTCTACCCACATTAAGCCTGAGAACGCGACAACTATTGCTAACAACTTAGTGACTAGGTATGCAAGTGACATGCGCTTGACGGTGAGTCAGTTACAGCTCCACCTGGCACAAAACAAAGTTAGCGTTTCTATTTAGAAAACCAGATTTTACAAGATACAGGGAGATATCGTACAGATACGGGAAAAAAGGTAGATTAAAATATTGTAAACGTCTTCGATTTACGAAAAAACCCCCTGGCGCAAATAATCTAGAACATTAGAAAACCGCACTTGCTTGGTCGCGATTTCCAACACTCTTACCAGAAAGCGTCAAGAAGAAACAGAACAATTAGTATATCAGTAGATATTTTATTTTCGTTTTCCAAATGCTCTCATCAGTGCACATCTGGAATCTTTTTTGAATTTCTTGCTGCACATTTGCTGTATCAGGTGACATCCCGGTACATCCTGCAAGTACTGGCGGAGGGGTCACTGCTGTTTGAGGTATCCCCAGAAAAAAGTCAAGGGTCATTTTCTCCCTTTGACATGTTTTGAGCCATCACAATTTAGAGATTTGAGAAAAAACAAATGCGCGTTTTAAGCGTTCTGTTCTTACATTATTTATTTCTCTTCGTACTAAATCAAGCGTCTACAATTTTATGTAATACTTTTTCCCTATCTTGTACCGTTTCGAGATAGAAGGCTAACTCCGTTGTTTGCCGCAAGTGGCAGTGTAACTGATCTGTACCGTATGCACCTAGTCACTCTATATACCTAGAACAGCAACACGTTTGTAGAATGTTGTGCCGTTCTCAAGTTAATGTAGGGTGAGAAGGACTTTAGTGACACCTGTATATATATTGAGATAATCAAAATTCTTTAGTGCTGTTTTAATCAAAGAGTTTAAAATGCACATTGCTGCATTACTGGATTATTATAGCTTTTCCTTCCCTCTTGAATTAAAACTTTAATGTAGACAAATAACGGTAGAAAAAATGTAAAATGTTCAGTTAGTGAATATATGTCAGCAGACTTCAGGGAATAAAAGAAATAAAACGCATTTAGATTAAATTTACTATATAAAAGCTACTATCAAAATCGAATTAATAAATTCAGCAGCGTCTAGAAGATAAATAATAATTTATAAATAATGAACTAATAATTAAAATAATAAGCAAAAGAATTAAATAAACAGATTAAATGTGAACGACGATTATCGTCGGCTTTCGAGATTAGTACCTCTTAGATTATTATTCATAAACTTTAAAAATATCTTCAAACTTTTGCATGCTAAACTAACTAAAACTGAATTAACTGAAATTTGTACTTTGTGTTCTAATTTTTCTTCCCCTTCTTTCTTGTTTTAATAAGATAATATAAAAGCAAAAGATTTCGCTCTAAATTTTTTTCCATACCTGAAATTTCTTTTTTGTTTTTTTGGTTTGGAAAATAATTGCTTTTTCTTTCCTTTTTGTCTGTCTGGTTCTTTGTTTTAAAAATTTCCTCTTACATAATAGCTCATCTTGAGAGGCAGAAAAATTTGACAGAGACATTCTAATTCAGAATGTCAGGCTTAATTTTCCATCTTTAAAATCACAATTTCAGTCGATTGGTTCTCAGAAACTTAGGCGAATAACTCAAGTTGCTTTTAATAGTATAAAATTATTAATAACTAGCAGAGCTTAATTAAACCTCCTATTTAGGCTTAGATTTATATGAAATTTAAGCATAACTCGAAAAACTCAGTGTAAGAAAGTAAATGATATATATTCATAATTTATCATTATCTATATTAATTCCTCATATAATTAGTAAGTTATTTCCAGAAGCCTATTTCATGGAATTTTCTTTTATTCACTGTTTTAAATGATAGTGGCTTTATTAACTACTGACAGGAGAAAATTTAGTTTGTAGAACCATTTTCATTTTAATGCCTGGTTTG
>BGPR01001974.1:76722-121018 GCA_013235015.1 Araneus ventricosus | reverse complement strand
TGAAAGGTAAAAGGACAAAGAAGATCTGAGGGAAAAAAGAATATTTTAAGGATGAAAAGTCTTCCTGTTTTGTGCCAAATTGTTTTAAATAAATCTTTGATGGAAAAATAAAAAAAGTACAACGCAAAATGGAAACAAGTTTAAATTAATAGTGTCTTTCTATGTAGCAACGGAATTTTGCTGTTTCTGTAAGCGTTTTAGGATAACTAACTTACGAGGGTAAGTCATTAAGTAAGTCACAAGCGATAAGGAAAAAATTATTTACCATGATAATCACTTGGAAACAATTTTATTTTTCAACAAATCTCACCATTTAGTGCACTTATCCATCGTTTTATCACTCAATTCCAGCTGCATAAAATTCTTTGGAGTTGCTGTCTCATCCAAGTAGGACTTCGTGTTGAACGTCGTCATCTAGCAAGTGTTTGCTTCCAAGATGTGGTTTTAGTGGACCAAACAAATGAAAAGTCTGGTTGGTCAGTGCTGCAGCATCCACTTACAGCCCAGACTTAGTAAAGCTGATTTCATCTGTTTGGTCCACTAAAACAACATCTTAGGAGAGCAAGCACCAACGTTGCACAAGAATCCCTACTACATGAATACCCAACAAAACCTATGCAGCTGAAACGATATATGAAAACAATAGGTATTTCACGTTTAAGGTATGTTGAAAAATAAATAAGTATTATCCAAATTATCTATTATATTTAACTCTTATATTTGTGACTTATTTGTGTTAACCTCCACAATATTAAATTTTCAAAAAAAGCAGACACTTGGGAAGCCATTTGATATTTTCATTTTAAGAAAGTCTTTTTTTTTTAGATTCCAGTGAGTTTGTAACTTTCGATACGTAAACTTGTGAATGAGTGAACTTCAAGGTTAAACTTTCAAAAAGTAAACAAATTAATTGAAGGATGTTATTTGTTATTTTTTATTTCTAGATAGATGTTTTGTTCTAGTGAGCCTGATTTCTTAGAAATTTTGATTAATAACTCATCAGTCAGTGACTGTTAAAAATATAAAATATTTTCTCTTTCCAAGTAATATCTGTGTTTTAAAGTGGCTAAAACTTCATATATGACGAGAGTTAATAGGATTTATAGGAATCTAGTGTATAATTTTGAATTTCTGCAGTAAACAACTTTATTACAATCTTTTTTAATTTCAAGGATGCAAATCATTTATTATTTTGCAATAATGGGGTAACACAGTTTCGTATAGAAAGAACAACAATGAAAAAATTGAAAAAGAACAAACCTGCAGTATTCACCTCTCATATAAATGAAACGATTCAAAGGATGTTCATGAAATATTTCAAAAGTTTCCTTTATAAATAATGATCAATTTTTTGAACAAATTAATATCTTTAATGCATTACCAAAAACAGACTTAATGTAGGATGAAACTACATATATTTTTCTCTTTGCCATCTAATGCTAAAATACTAGATAATAAATTTCGACTAAGAATTTTTAAAATATTTTCACAATTGATAAGAAAATGTTCAGATGAAAATTTCAGTCCTTTCGTTTAAACCAAAATATTTAAATTCTTAGTCAAAACTCTGTCAAATGTCGACGCAACTGAACGCTCATTCGATCCCACAACGCGTTAATTACCAACTGCAGACAACGCTTACGGGCTACCTCGAATAATGTGACATTCCTTGCCAGACAGAAGAAGTGAGATCACGTGACACATTGATAATTTCCATCGAAAAGAGATCCCAACGTTGTTGGGGATGCATCATAAATGGCACAGAAGTGCGTGACGCCGCTGAACTAAATAAATACTTTCGGATGCATGAAGTTTACAAATTTTTCAAGGAGAAATTTTAAAGTAATTCACACAATAACAAACTAGGTAACTTTTAACCAAAAAAATGTTAGGAACGAAATCGTATAAATAAACCATAAAAAAAAGATTGATAGACGAAAAGCAAAAAACATTTTAAATCCGTAATTTTGGAGGAAATTTATCAACGCTGGTGTGGAGTTTGGAATGAGACTACGTTGTTATTGGTTCAAGGTTATTTGGTAAATTGATGTAATATGACAGTTATTTCATAAATATCATATAAAACTCTTTTAAAAAATAACTTTAGGTGTATCGCTTAAATGGACTGAAAGAATTGAAGCGCAGTAGATAATAACATCGATACTCATTAAACATGTCGTTTGGTCTTAAAACTAAAGCATTGGTGTGTAATGAACGGTTTTACAGGTCAAAGTGTTAGCGTAATTTTCTGTTGGAAATCCTATATTGTGGTGTTAAAGTGGTGGAACATTTATATGTGAAATTTGGAAAGGAGGTGGTGGTGTCTGCTGCAGTAGTTTAAAATTTGGGAATCACAAGTATGAAACAAAATATCTAAAATGGCAATTTGCCTACTTAAATTTTAAACTTAAAGATCTACCATTTGGATTTAACACATGATGATTAAAAGATTTAGATTTTAGAAAAAAAATGAGTAAACAGATCGATCACAGATAAAAAAACCTTTTAAAGTTACTTAAAGTATAGAATTTGCGTTGTGTTGTTGAAGTTAATAACATCAGGTTTATCACTTAAATCAATGAATAATTCAGATCTAGTAAAATTCCCTTGAAGTCATGTGCTTTGAGATATAATCTAGACACATGAATAGAAAACAATAACAATTTATTTAAAGTCGAATTGTATTGAATTTCTTGCTAATTTATAACACTACTAAATCAAATTATAATCATATATTTTTTTATGGAGGACCCTTCCACTAGAAGTATTTACCTATAAAAACATGAGCATTCTTTCCAAGTTTGGATGATAACTACTTCACACAGAATATTCCAATATTACACAAATTTTTCAAATTAAAATGAAGTGGTACACATATCATTAAATTACTAACATTTGAAGATGATATTGTATTTGAGATGGGCAGATTTAATCATTGATAACATAAACACTCGAAATCAACATCCGTTCCTTTCAAATTCTATAATTAATCGTTCATATAATGTGAACACTCAAAAACATAGAATTTCTATTCTTAATTTATAAATGAAACATCTCTTAAATGGAGATGTCACTTAGTTTAGAATCATTATATAAATCTGAACAATTAAAATCTGACAATGAACATCTAAAAATTAATTTTTGTAAAGCAAATTTTTAGAACTTATCTTTCTGTGGTTTTATGCATGACTCCCGGGAACTCATCTGGCCGGGTTTCTGATTTTAAATGGCAATCACTGAGGATCCAGCTGGAAACATCAGGCATTCCGGCATCTGGACATCTTCCGGGAGGGTAGCTGGCGCTCCATCAGGCTTTTAGCATCTGATATCTTCAGGGGGACTGGAGGCATCAGGTTGTCTCTGGCATCTTGACATCTTCGGGAAGTGGCAGAGCGCCAAGGGTTAACTCTCTCAGTCTTCAGGTGGATACTGGTCATCCTCACGTGGGTCATGATATCTTCAGGTGGCTACTAGACATCCACAGGGTGGGCTACGCTCAGTACAAGTGAGCCTTAACTCAGGAACCAAGGTCGTTTCAGAAGTCCTATAGGCCTAGAGGCCATTCCAACCATCCAACGCAAAACCGTGCACCGCCAGCACCGCCTGTCACGGTGAAATTCCCTTTTACTAGTCAGGGCAGCAATGTCATTCCTTGCTGTTTATTTTCTACTCAAGATCTATCTCCTTGCTGCTTATCTCCAAACATCAAATCTTCGTCTCTCTCGGGTTGTTATTCTACACAAATGCAGGGCCTCAGTCACCAGGGCATAGCAACGATTCAATCAAAGTTCTTTTAAGCCTAAACGCTCTCCAGCATTCCAGACATATTAAATTTTGGCCAGTATTTTCTGTGTCACCCTTCTCCAAAGTTGAGCTTGGTCTTCTTTTAGCAAGTCTCTCCGCAATTTATTTAACTACATTTTCTTGCGACAAAAAATCCTCTCTTCTTTCTTTTTTTATCAGCCAAAGAGATCCTCTTTATAAAACACTCCATTTTGAATCCCCAGGGAGGATCGCCAAGCAAGCTAAACCGCCAATATTTTAAAGAAAGCAAGGCACGGGTGAGAATTAAATTTTTTTCCTCGCCAAGGAAAGTCAACCCTCGCCAACTAGAACCTAGTGGTTAGAACCTGAGTAAGCCCTTCTCACCCATAGAGCAGACCGCCTTATCTTGGACCAATGGGTGAATTTTTCCTTTATTTGGGAAAGAATTTTATGAAATTTACGGTTCCTAAAATGTCGAGGGAAGGAAGGGCTGTGACCATCTGGTCAAGATTTTGGGACAATGCATCCACTGCAAAAGGACCAGCAACTTCCCCTGGAGGAAGTATCGGTGGTCATCCTTTGAAAAAGCGCTTGGGATTCAGTCTTACTGAGTTTGTGGGTTCGATATTTTGCTTCGACACCTGCATTCTTAGGGGATGGAAATAAGCTGTCACTTTTTGCTGTTGCCTGAGTGTTTTGCAGAACAACAAGACTCAGGAATGGAAGCTTAAATTTACTCAGAAAATTTTATTATTTAGGGTTAAAAATAAATAAATGTATATCATGTATTTCAAATCAAACAAAGTGAATTATTACATTTAAATTGAAACTAAGTGAGTTAAATATATTAAATTCACAATAGAAAATTGATAGAATAAAAAAATAGACATATCAAATTTGAATCTAAAGAAGAATTTGTACCTTAATAGAAATATATATATAAAACATTGTTATTTCACATTTAAGTATAAATGCTGAGTTGGCAATGTATTATTGACAATAATTTTCAGTTAAATCTTATATTAGCATTGAATTAGCAAAGTATTGAGTAATATTTTCGGTTGAATTACCATTTATGTTGGGTTGGAAAGCATTATTGACTAATAATTTTCAGTTAAATCCTATAATGTTGGTTGTTATCAATAATTTTCAGGTTGAAATCATATATATGTATTGGGTTGGTAACGTGTACTAACAATATTTATCAGATTGGAACTTGCAGACAAAGCAATCAGGAGTTTTAAATGGAACTGAGATTTAGAAAATTTCTCTGATTATTCACAAAATAAAAAAAAAAATGTCTAGTTTTGTAAAAAAATATAATTTTTGAATCCTTATACTAATTCAGAATTAGTTCTAAATGACCGGACAGATAGAAAATAATTAAAATTTGCACCAGTATTGAATACAAAATAAAAGTTTTCGTCAGAAGAAATAATTTTGATCAAAATTTGTTGCAGCCTAAATTTATCATCGAAAAATAATTAAGCATTTTTTCGAAAAAACAACCTAGGGCTAAAACCAAATTAAATTTCAATTACTTCTTTGACAAGTTATCAAACATAATAATAACCTTCAATCTCCTTTAGCTGCTACTTAAATCTAAAAACTGTTTTTCCTGAATTTCGCTTATAGTAATTGCTTTTCTTACGTTAACATTTTATTGCATATATCATTAGAGCTTTTAAAGACATCAATAAGCAATTTGTAATTAGTTCAGAAATATTAGACATATGAAGTAAAGCAATTAAAGAAATTTTAATGATTTCATTAATATTTCTATAAGAGTAACGATACAGGATAAAAGAACTTAACAAGGCTTTTGAATAAATATTTAAAACATTCTCATTATTTTGGTTCAAAAGAAATCATTCATAGAAAACATTTTCTTAATAAGTTGTTTGGGAAGTTTATACTAGATGTTTTTTTATTTTTTGTGGAAATGCGCTCACAATGAATTTAACCTAAAAAGAATTATAAGCTTATTTATAGAGCATTATGAAAATACCATTATCATTTTTCAGGAACAAAGCAAATTTACATCATTGTAATATTCTGATATTTTTTAATACAATATGACCAATTTTTTATCAATAGGCTTTGAAATGGATTAATCAAAAGAGTAGGAACAATTTTAAACATAAGTAAAAATGAAACACTTTTGACGTTGTTTTATGATCCTCAATAGAGGGGAGGGAAAGAATAGTACAGAGGGTGGTTCAAAACATTAAGAGCTTAAATAGCAAATAAAAATGATAATTTCCACAACCATTTATTATCCTTCATCTAGACAAAATTGCATAATATCAAAATGTAAGTATACAGTCTGGATCATTATTGTGATTATTTTTAAATATGGAAGAAAGAGCAAGTAATAAATTTTGTAAAGTGCTTCCAAAATCTTTTCTTGATCCCTCTTTGTGAATGATAAATGATTTATTTTTTAGATTCTTCTCTTTTTTCACTCAGACTTTTATAAAGGTGACGTAATTCTAAAATTGCTGATCTGTTTAAAGATTTTTTATCATTTTATCCCCTTCTGATAGATACGGGCGAATAAGGTTTTTTTTGAGGTGATGTATCATACCGGAATATTGTCAAAATTTCAAAGAAGGAAAACATGAAAGAAGAAAAAAATTTAAAGATTCCATGAATTATAAGGTTTCTACCAAAGCATCGCGATAAAGCTTGTTTTCCTTTTGATATATTTGCCGACGATAATTTCTGCTTTCATCAATGGAAGAAACTCTTTTTTAATAACTTACATATAAATATTTGATATTTGATACATTTCTCATTTCACTTGAATGAATGATTTAAAGCTCTTCAAAATCCATACATTCTATTAAATTTTAAATCTGCAGCTTTAGCTGCTCTATTTTTTAACATTGCTTGGAAGCGACATATTGATATAAACTTATTTTACTTTATAGACGAATATTAAATAAAATACATAGCCTGTTCCAAAAGAAACCAAGCTTTTAAAATAAATCAAAAATTGCTAAATCCACTTTTTATGAGATTTGTTTCCTTCAAAATACCCTTCTCATTTATTTATACATCGCTCTCAATGCGTTTTCCATTTCTGGAATGGATTCTGAGAAACCTCCATTGGAAACTCAAGTAAGTCTTGCGGCAAATTTACTTCTCTGTTTTCTATTGTTCCATAGTCACCTTCTTTCAGACCACCGGCCGCGTTTATATGTGGAGATCTCTCTGAGATGCGTGTGATCCTGCTTTTAATAGTTCATACAGAAATTCAACAATCTTCCAGTTGAGTTTCATTTTTAAAAAATCAACCAGAAAATAGCTACAACGAATTTTGCTGACTCGAATATTTTTTTCTCATACCACCAGGACGTGTTAACATGTCCAGAACCTTTCGTTGCCTAAAAGTGTATAATTCCGTCGGTTTCCATCAGGACCGCGGTGGCGCAGTGGTACGGCCTCGGCTTCGGAACCGGTGGGCTCTATGCTCGAATCCGATTCCACATAAGATCTGCCGTGTTTGTGGGCCTGGCGTACCCTAAATCTGACATGGGTCAAACCTCCTCCCATTGGAGTGGTGAGGAAATTCGGAAAGGGAGAAGCCAGCCTAGATGTCGTCCTTGTCATCTGACCGGGTTCAAAATTACGAAGTCCGTCTCAAAATAACCCTAGAGTTGCTTCAAAAGGGACGTTAATATAATTAAACTTTGGTCTGTATTTAATTTACTTGTGAACACACATTTTTGACAACTAAATTAAATAGTGGATATTAACGTTGTTCTGCTTTCTATACTTAATAAATATAATTGGTGCCGCATAATTGTTCTGTTTCACTCTTAAAATGTTTTAAAAAAACTAATTTTTTTAGAAATTCTTAAATTTTTTTTCTTATTTTATAAAAAGTTAAACTTATATTTTAGACCATCTTTTAAAATAGTTCGTATCGTATCACTCGTTTGAACATTCAGTGGACAACATACCATCTTTCAACATTTCAGCTTTTATTTGAATTCATTTTTATTACCACTTGCTGCAGATGGAATCTTAAGCAGACTTTAAAATAAAAATGAAACATAGCGACAGAAATATCCAATCAGAACGCACCAAATGCGAACATCATAATTAAAGAAATAACGGGCTGTTTATATTAATCAAAAATCATCTAGGAATAAATTTTCTTAAAACAATGCATCGCATTTTTATATTATTCAGTTTAGAAATTTAAACATAGTTAGAATAGTACTAAAAGAAAGGACTGTAGAAATAATAATGTTCCTGAGAAAGAACCATGACGACAGAAATATCGAATCAGAATGCACCAAATGCGAACATCATATTTAAAGAAATAAGGGGCTGTTTATATTAATCAAAAATCATCTTGGAATAAACTTTCTTAAACAATGCATCGCAATTTTAAAATTATTCAGCTTAGAATTTTAAACATATCTAGAATAGTACTAAAAGAAAGGACTATAGAAATAATAATGTTCCTGAGAAATCGTATAAGAATTTCATTTAATTTCGCTCTTATACTTCCGGAGAAAAGTTTCGAATTTCTCAGTTAACTCTCGGTTAACAGCAACTTCCATTACTGAAGAAATGGAGAAAATGCTTTGTACGAGCATTAAAAGTAGAAAAAGTAAAGAATTTTCTGAAGATGTGGATAATGAACTCTGTATATCTGTAACTGCCCTGAGGGATAATTCGAAACGAACATATGCTTCTGTTTTAAAAAGAATAAATATCAAAAATTTAAAAGCTGGAAGTTAAACTGTTGTTATCACATTAAAGGGATAAAAATTGTGCTATAAGTACTACTTCTATTCTATTATAAATATAGAGATGACTTTAGAAAATATACAGACGAGTTTTTCTTATTTTGGTTAACGTATAATACTTAATTTTCAAAAATGTTCAAAACTGTAGGTAAGTTTTAAAATTTCTTACTGTTAAATTATTTTCAATAGAGTAACAAAAATTCTCAGGAACCAATAATTATGAATTTTACAGAACACTTCCGAGACTTGGTTATCTTTTGGATTAAGATTAATGACTTCTTTAAGTGATAAAATCACATTAGACTTTTAAATATTGCGTTATGAACGGGTAACTATTTTATTTACAAGACTTTTATTTTATTACCGAATTCTATAGGATAATAGCCAAATTCAGCTCGGCCATAAAACCAACTAATTAACTGTCAGAAATTTCCCTTTAGAAAATTCTTATTAGCAAAGTATATAAATATTTTATAGAAAATTCTTAAGTTTGAAGGGAAAATATCTGAAGCTGCTTTTGAAAATTTTTTAATTACGAGAAAAGCATGATTTAGATTGATTAATGTATTGCACATCTTTAACATTTTATCGCTTACTTATTATTTATGTTTCAGCTTTACAATAAAGAAGAAGCACCCTGATCTATTAATATAAAAGCAAATTCGTGGAATTTCTTATCGTTAGAATAACTTATAACTGTTTTTAAGAACATTAATTGAACTTGCGATTTATACCTTTTATTCTGTATTAAATGTATGATTATTTTTTATTAAAATAAATTTAATTAATTTTAAAAAAGCATGCTTTCATTAGTATACTAAACAGCAGATTTTTTTTATTTTAATTGTTTTCTACATTTTAATCCTAGGATCCATTGTTTCTCAAACTCACTACCAGGGAGCCCCACTGTTACTGCAATGAAATTAAATTTAATTAATGATTAACTGATAATTTAGTTCTGAAAATATAAAAAATTATATTGTCATCGAGAACACAAAAATGTAAAAAATTTCACTTAAAATAGAATACAAAATTCTATCTTTTCAAACATAAAATAATTGAAATTAAAAACAAGTGTTTAATGAAAAAGAATTATTAGTCTGAGGTATTGTGGCCCAAAAATGGATCTTGCCCCCATACACAGCAAACCAAACAAATGGTAGCTGAAAGATCCGTCCGATGTGGGTCCTCGGTTTCGGAAAAACAGTCTCAGTTTGAGATCTGATTCCGCCGAAGGTGCACCATGCATGTGGGACCCAGTGCGCATTAAATTCTTCGTCGTGTGTCAACATATTCACATTGGTATGATGTGGTAATATGAAGAGGGGATTATCGGCTCAGGTGTCATTCTTGTCATATAGCAACTGTTGAATATGGCATTGTAGTTTCCAAAATAGCCATCGTGTAACTTCAAAAAGGCTTGTTGAACTAACTAATCTCACATCCCACCAACGGCCTAATGGGTTAAGACAAAGTATGGCAAAGGAGTTTGTTTAGGAGGAAGAAGATGGTTCTGCCCTTTGCCTGTTCTTTTAACCAGTATTATTTTGAAAAGTTATAGACCGATGGGTGCTCAGGCAGCGACTGGCTGCTGGAAGATTTCCGCCATGCGTAATACAAATGTGGGCCATCTTCCCCTGAAAGTTAACCAGGTTTGCAACCTACCCTCATATATTGGAGCTAAAGTTGGACTTCTACCTCAGGTGATAGCTAGGTACGCCAAGGTCGCTTTGACCAACAGAAGAAGTTACATTTCCCCTTTATCATGGATCTCTCTTACACTGGACATAGTGGGATTAATCAATAAAGAAGAAACTAAACTCACATAACTGAAATTTTAGATGGTGTCAAGGCATGATGTCAGAACTGTGTACTCCAGCCTTCAATAAATTCACTTTCTTTCACACTAGTTTATTATTACTACTATATACCAATAAATAGGAACTATATACATATGTACAATTACGATTCAAGCTTAAGATTGCTCACCAGGAGTTTACCTCAAGATCTCCTACAAAAACGACAACACTCTGTGCAAAAACCGACTTCATTAATGGCGTCTACCACCTCGCCCCTTGCTCTACTGTTTCTTCCACTCTTCACTTCACATCCCTCGGCTAAGAGCCAGAACATTTATGTGGAGATTAGTGGCATGACACATGATATACGTTAGACGCCAGATTCATTTTTGAATCCATTGATCATCTTATAGGAGGAAAACTGACGTGTCGTCAATGTACAGCTTAAGACAACATGCATTTGAATGTTAGGTTATATACACCAGGATATTGCAGCGACAGCTTCATGACCAGAGGGTCGTGGGATCAAGACTCGATTCTACGAAGAACCGCCGTTTATACAGCCCTGGCGCATGTTAAATCCGTTGAGGGTCAAACGTCCTCCCGCTGGTGTGGCACGGAAGTTTTGGGGGGGGGTGCTAACTCAGGTGCGTCCTTGTCATCTGACAACACTTCATAATTACTCCATCCCCAAGTAGTCCTCGTGTTGCCTAAAAATGAGACGTTATTATAACTGCAGTGGACGCAATGCCATCATGTTAACTGACTCCATTATGCGAACAATTTTTCCGCTACTTCAAAGATCGTAATTTTTTTATAAAAGTAAATAATGTTTGTAACTGAAATGAACGGAAATAAAGCTGAAATAAACCTTTGGTACTTCTGTGAAAATCTGTGAAGTTCCAAATGGAGTAAAACGGAAGGAAAGAAAGAAATAAGGGAATGGGAATCGTTTCCGAGAATGTCTTTTAGGATTTATCAGGGCTTCAGCGAAATCGGCTTCAGTAGAAATCTCTCGTGTCTTTCTCGTCCAGTCTTTGCTGACTTAATGTCTCTCACTAGGAACGTTTTCAATTGATTCCATTATTCGCATTCCAATCCGATCCAGACTTAACTTTTATTCGCTATTTCGTTTAAGAATCGTTTGTATTTGAAGTTTTCTGCCAGCGCAGCGATTCACTGGAAGTTCTTTAAAGGTTTCTGGCAAATACAATAAGCCAAGGCTTTTTAAATCATGAGATTACTGCCTCATACGGGATCATCTAGCGGGAATTTTCGCCGTAAACAGGTACCAAAAGATTCTGTCAAATTCTTAACTAATAATGTTAGATGATAGTTGAAATATCGCTTGCTGTTTTATTTTTGATATTTCATTCAAGTTAACTTAGTTGAAATTCTACAAACGGTAACGAAACGGCCGACCGGTTTGCAAAATTATCAACTGAAATTGCAAATGATTTTTTAATTATTGCTTTTTATTCTTTTCTTTTGAAAAATATAGAACAAGACCTGTTAAATAATTGGAACCTTTGTTGGCGTGATTCCGAAATTGGAAAGAGGGTCAGTGATTTCGTTCCGACTCCTGGTCTTGAACTATTAACCCTAAATAAATACTCAGTTTATTTCGTTACAAGACATGGTCAATTAATAGCTTACTTAAATCGTTTTTACATATAGAAGGGTGATAGAAAAATTGAAGTCCTTTAGAATTTGCAGATTTTTCAAATATCTCTCGAAAGACTGGTTGGATTTTCTTTGAACTTCCACCATGTAAAGAAGAGGCTTGAACTCACATTTTGCAGTGAAGATTCGGTCACGAAGGCATTTAGGGGACCGACCACATATTCATGAAAAAAAATGATTCGGGCTCACTGGGTTTAAAGGAAAGATGATAATGGTTTGCAACTTAACATTCATCCATAGTGCTGTTTGTTGTGAGCAATATTTACATGCATTTTCGTAAAAATTGCTGAGATATTCGGGAAAATATAAAGCTTTTCTTAAAAAATCCCAAATTTTTCCTCGTACTTTTGCTTATAACGGACAGTTTTCAACCAAATTATACGCAACATACAGAATACTTGACAATATGTTAGAGAAGAGTTACATTAAAATTTGAAGTAAATACTTTGAATATTATAGGAAATATGAGTATTTTAAGTAAATAAATTTTACTGCGGATGTGCGAGAGGTAGTATAATTTTTCTGTCATAACTTCAAAGCCAGATATATAAGGCAACTTATATAAACATTCCAGTCGAATAATTTTAAGATTCAGAACGATATCGGCATTATAGAGAGGTGAATTTCGGTTGTAATTTAAGAGAAGCTAAATAATGAGAGTTCTTGCACAAACTGTTATTTTTTAATCTTGAATCTTCGAACAGCTATCGTCGAAATGTAATTTAAATAATGTATTTAATTTATAAGTATGCATGGGTATTCCTGATATTTAATTTTCATAAAATTGAATATTACTGTTCACAGATTCAATTATTTCTGTCACCAACTTGCATATTGTTCTCCATTATGTTTACGTGGTGTGAATGGTGATGCCGACCATTACGCTTTTAAATATAGACTTAAAGTTGATTAAATAATTAACAATAAAATTTCTGTACTGAAGAGCAGAAAATTTTGTGAAATTTCAAGAACAATTTTCACCCAAATTACTCACTCCGTTGACTGACTTTTAGTTTCGATACTTGAGGGTAGCATGGCTGTTTGATCGCTTGTTGGCAGTTATATACTTGTGGTTTCCGTGTCTTGTTTGTTTTGCAAAACTCTTAAACTCTTTTGCACTCTGGAATTTATTTTATTATGAATCTTTCCCTTGGGCTTTCATGCGTTTTTCGCACTTTTGCTCGATGGAGCTAGAGAGGGTTATATAAATAATGTCAGCTTAACATTAGTTTTTAAAAAAGCTAACTGTAAATTTTTCTTTAAATTCTTATCTGCTTTTCAGGCGAATTCTTGATTAAGAAAGTTACCACAGCGCCTTATTTTCTCCTATTGGTGATGTTTGGAATTTGAAGGTTTATTATTTTTTCACTCTGCAGATCTTTACTCTTATGTCCTCATTACTCCTCTAAGAAGTTTGACGCTCTGGATGTTAAATATAGACAGCAGAATAGAAGACTGAATAGTGTTAATTTAACCCTCCGAGCGGCGCGAACGTCTTTTTCCGTTTTTCATGTTCAGTCCAAAAGCAGATATCTCGTATTTATATTTTCTTAAACAATCATGGCTAAAGAATTCTTAACATTTCAGAGATATAATTAAATACAAAAAAGATCGATTCATTTACTTAAAAAGATAAGCTTTCTAACTTAATGGCTAAAAGTTCAAAATAATTGGGCGCTCAAGAGGGTTAATTACAAACAGCCGGTATTTCACGCAATTAACTTGCCCGAAGGAGAACCTACAGTAATCATTCACTTGATGTAACCGTTTACAGACCGAATTAAGATCCAGTTTAATTTTTAATTACTTTTTTGCATATTTCACCTTCTAATGATTTAGTTTAAAGATATCAGTCATTAAAATATGAATAAAAATTTTTTATATATGTTTTTTACAATGTTCCCAATTGGGAACATTGGCCACTGCTGATTAAGCTCATTACACTAAACATTGAAATGAAAGACAGTGAGGATCAGACTGAATATTAAGTAAAGTATTATAAAAAATATTTTTATAACTAAGCATAGATATGAATTTGATTGCAAATTTATGAATTTAAATGAATGAAGAATATATTTTGTACAAAAAAGTGCATGGTTATAATCGTATCCTATGGCACTCTGGGAAGTAATTCAAATGCAATACCCTTTTTTTGCCCTTATTGCACTGTAATCTTGTATTTTTTTCCAAATTATGCATATTTATCCGAGTTGTTAAAATTAGGCAATGGCTATCACTTTTCAGCTGAGATATAAAAACGGTAATTTTTGATCGTGTTTGAGATGCATACTTTTTTGCCCTAGTTCGAAAAGGATAATTGTGACTTCTAGACGAAACTCCAAGACAAGTTGGTTACGTTTCCAGTCAGTAGCTATATGCAATAGCCATCCAGAAACGACAATTATATTTAGTACATTTGCAAATAAAATAAACCACTATTTGTTTTTGTAAAGTTTTGACTGTAGTTTCTCGCATTTTATATAACTGATAAACCCCACCGAGCCCCAAATTATATATATGTAATAATTTAAAACTTTCCTACTTTTAAAAAACGCTACTCAAAATTTTATTTGTAAAATTATTTCTACTTAAGCTCTAACACACAATTAACTATCACTTTAACTGGCTGAAATCCAGGTTCAACCGCTCTCACGATCGGGAATTCCCCTCTTTTCACAATAATACTTAATCTCGCTGAGATGGTGCAACTTCCTCTTTTTAAAGCTATGTAGCCTTCCTACCAGACGCCCCGCTTCGGCGTGGCTTATTTCTTTTGTTGCCGGTGACCGCGCTTTGCATTATTATTTTTAAATATGGCTTGATATTAATCAGAAATATTTAAAACAAGCGGAAACTTATGAAGTAAATTAAGTAAACTGATTTGGACTTCAACGACTGCCTGTTTACTAAGATGTCTAATCTACACTGCACATGATGAAATATCATTATATATATGAATTCAATTTCGTTAATCTATGCGTATCTTTATCTTCTGTGCATGAGAATATCTTTAAATCAGCTGGATTGGAAGTTGAAAATATTAATTAGAAGAAACAATCACTACAGAATTATAATTCTGGCGATACATAAATACTTTTCCGAAACATTTAAAATTCCCCCCCCCCCCAAGATTACAGATAAAAATTAATTTTTTTCCCGCCAAAACTAAAGAATACATTTTTCTTTTGTGCATGAGAACATCTTTTAATTACCTGGATTGGGAGATGTAAATATTAATTAGAATAAACTATCACTACAGAATTATCATTCCGGCTCTACAGAAATTCTTATGCGACAAATTTATAATTACCCCCTCCCTGATTACGGATAAAAATGAATTTTTTCGCAAAAACTAAAGCATTATCCTTTTAACAATCGAAGAGGTTTTCCTTTCCTGAATTATATGAGAACTGTTCTTTCCATTTTGCTTTCAGTGGAAACTCACAGTAGAGAAATTCCTTCTTTCACAGAATAGTCACGACTGGGCAATGTTCCCAATTGAGAACATGAAACTTTAATGAATTATAACAAATTCATTTCTTATTTATATAATTATATTTTATATGTTGTTAGTTACGTGGACATTTTTAACTATGTGTACCGAGTTTTAGAAATTTTGGATCGTTTTTTAATTTTTTAGGAATTTTTATGCGACACACAAATTAAAATCTAAAAATAGCCCATTTTTAAGAATTTTTGAACATTTTACATCTGAAACATATTTCACATATCAAAGAATCAAGCTTACTTTTAATTATAGTCAACAATTTTTTGAAAACAATATCAACGATATTTCATTTTTAAATTAATTTTCAATTCGATGTTCCCAGTTGGGAACAATGTCCTGTAAAAGATTAACTTATTGAAATACAATTCCAATAGAAACTATGTTCTCATTATTGACTAAAGCTTTGATGGTAAATAATAAATCGTAATAAATATGAATACTACGATTTAAGCGATTTTGGCATTGATTAAAGACACGCAAATTGTCTTTGTTTTACATATATTTAAATTATCTATGAAATCTCATCGTTGTCAGTGTCGCAGTCGCTTAAAGAACTGTGTACATAGAATTCATTCGCCTCACCACAAATTCATTAATTTCTCCGATGCATATACTTTAATTTATTGTGTATTTCGAAATATTAATTATATACATAATATTAATTATATATTAATTCATTAACTATTCAAGAAAATATATCGTATTCTGAGGATGTTCTCTACTTTAAAATCAACACACACGATATGTTTGAGTTGCACAATTTAATTAAAGGGGATACATTTCAAGTAGAAATTCAACCAAAATATACACAAGAATGGGGAATGGTAATGATTATTCTGCCGATGAATTATATTTATATGTCAGCCTATGGAAACTGAGACGTATTCTATTTTGTTATTATCCGTCTATGATGGGTATGTCTTTATAAATATTTGAGTTGAAGTTTAAATAAACGCGAAATTAATTTTAAATTTTTTATTTGTCTCCTGGGTGCATAAAATAAATCAAACTTGTATCACAGCCTCACAGGCGTCTATGTTTAAACTATTCAACTTCAAATAGAATTATGTATAGTTAAATAGTTTTAACAAATACTGTGAGATATTTTCGTATCGTCTCAATTTCGGTAAGTAAACAAGAATCTGGAATTGTTTTCCATCACTGTGTTGCATACCCCGCAAAGAGATGGCTTGTCTGTTGTTATCGAAGGGATACTATAGGATTTAATTCCCCACAGTGCAGTTATCCACAACTCTTCTTTTTAAAAATTAGTCTTGAATAGTATAATTCATAATAAATGAAATAATTTGCTTAATACATTTTTAACTTGAAGATGATAAATCTTTAATTATTTTAATTTAAAATTCAAGATCAAAATTCAAGTTTACTTAAATTTCTTATCCATATTTATACAACTACGGCTAAATAATGATGGATCGTAAGAATAAGGATAAAATGAATACTCCCCAGATAACAAAGAAAGCTTGTCTGAAAGGTTTGGGAAACCTTGTCGTCGATAAGGATAAAGGGTTGTCACAAAGGTTTCCATGACAAGGGTTGAACCTTTCGGCAAGGTAGCGGAAAGGTTTGCTGTCAACAAGAAACAAGGTTTTCTGTAAGGTTTTTAGTAAGATTTCCCCAAGCTTTTATTACAAGCTTGTTTCAGGCTTTCCTCAAACTTGTTTCGGGCCTTTCAAAAGGTTGTTAAGAGCCTTCCTTCGGCGGAAAAAATAGAACCCACCTCTTCAAAGCCATACTCCTGCAGGGGGTCCAATCCCCTTGTTCTGACGTCAGTTTAGTCCAGCTAACAGTTATCTGGAATGTCAATCACTTAGATCAATTAGGAATCTTAATTATTAATTTCAATTAATGTAATTTTTCATTGAACGTACTTTTACGATTCCACTGTAAATGGGGACAAAAGTTCAAATCCCTCAGAGCCGGTGACCGAACCCGCGTTTATAGAATTGGTAGGTAAGCGCACTAACCTCTATACCGAATGGGGCTACACACGATTGGGCAGGTGGTTCATAAAAAGCTTCCCTACGTCAATTTTGCTGGATTGGTTTCCGAAACGGTTTGCGCGGTAATGCTTTCGCGGACAGCCTATGGAAAGTGAAATGGGAACCTTTCCGCAACCTTATTTGCTATCTGGGTCGTGTGGGGAAACAATTTTTACATTAATTTATAAGTAAAATTTTATAATTGAAATAAAAATGAAAATCTGTGAATGATGATGATGATTCTAATTATTATTAAAAATAAAATCCCTCTTTCTTATTTTTCTTCCAGTGTAAAGATCAATAGTTAGAGTCACTCTTGGAAATTCTTTGAACCTCTAAAATCCTTGAAAGTGTATGTGGCTTATCCCATGCGTTTTAGAAAATATTAATTCTTTTTAACGTTGTAAAGTAGATTTCAGACTACGAGGGAGTCAAAAGATTTTCTAAGTTAAAAACTGCAAATCTAAGATGAGCCGTTATGTTTTTAAATGAGTATATAATTACTGATATTTTTAGTAATTGTATTCCTTGAAGATTTACGTGTTTCTTTTTAGTCAGGATATAAACTATTGATTGCGACCCCAGGTACAGACACGCGAAATAATATTCGGATCGCGGAAGTTTACGCAATTCATTTTTTCAAATATTTAACATTTGTAAGAAAAAATTATTTAGATTGAAAAAGAACCATCTGAATTTATCTATGTTAAAAACTTTTTAAATTAATACATTATTTACCAAAAATTTTTTAATTCATATTTCCCTGATCAATCCATTCTTTTCTTTTTTTTATTTAAATACTATTTTGAGATAGTAAAAAATTATTAATAATATCATTATAAAGGGAAATAACTATCACTATATATATATATTAAAAATAAGAAACAGATAAATAAAAGGAACAACGAAGAAATGACTTAAAACATGAAGAAGATTTGAAATCTCTAAAAAAAGTTTAGAATTAGATGCCTTCGTCTTTTAGTTCATTAAGCAAATTTAAAGAGCAAAATAATGCAAATAGGAGCACAAAAGGAAGAATTTTCTCATTTTGGGCAGGAGAAAATTTTCATTTAATTCTTTTCTTCTAGTTAGTGCAGTAGTTTGGTTTTCTTTAAATTGTTTCTGAATAATTAACTTTTAAATGATTAAATTTTCGTAAACCAGACGAAGTTAATTGAGTTGTACTACTTTACTCTTGCTACTTACTATTTTTCATTTTTATTTTCGAAAAACGTTTCACTTTTATTAAGTTTATTAAATTGACTTTCTAGTTTTTAATTAACACTATTTCGAATACATATTATAAAATTCAAGTTTTTAACTATCTTTATATAAGTTTTAATCCTTTTAAATCTAGTTATTACTTAATATTTTCACTCATAAGACGAACTGCAGAATAAGCTCATTCTTTAATATTGATACTTACTTTTATTTTGTAGTTTTGAAGTTCAGCTTTATTCTCTCGATATATATAACTATATTTGACATAAATTCATATAACCAGACGAAAAAATTACGACTAATACTCATACAGAACAATAAACAGCCCCATATTACAAGTAACATAAATTTATTATTTTCACATAGTTATTGATTTTTTGATTCACTGGTTCAGACTCGTTGTTTTTAATTTGAATGAAGTTTTTTCTGTTCTTAGTTTTGAACGTTTTCAGACTCGCATTGAGCATTGGCTAACGGTTTAGAGACATGCTTGATCTTGCATAAATCCGCCCGATAATGCATGTCCAATATAACGCGATTTCCTATCACACTGAACGTATTTCCCGCGTTGATAGTGTCTTGGCATATGAGGAAGCCAACACCAAACTTTGAACAACAATGGCTGAAAAGAGTTGCCAATAACCTCGTCTTCAGACAAAAAAAATCATAGGATAGGGAAATTCATCAATGAAAACAGAGATCTCTTTCGACATCCCAGCCTTCAACTATCCGGAGAGCTCAACCAACAAGCTCCAATTGACCAGACCCTCCCCCTCCCCAACCCAAATCCTCCTTTTAAAATTTATATAAAATATGGTTCAGATTGCGTCTCCAGTGAGCGACTTTTCGTGTCTCCAAAATTGTCAAGTATTCAGTAAAAGAAAAGAACAGCAACACAAGAATTTATAATAGTGTAACAAAATTGTCTTGTGGGTGTACGTAAATGCAATCCAATAAGCAAGATTAAAAAAATAAAGCTCTTTATTTTATAAATATTCTAGGAAAAGAAACGTAGCACAAGTATTAAAACAGCACTTGTAAAAATTTACAACAGAGATTACCAATAAATCTCAACACAGCTCAAAGGTTTCTTATCAGCTCACCAGCTTGCTTGCTGATCAAAATCCAATTGATTCTTCTTGGCTTGAGAGCTTACTTTTATACTTTTTCAACAGGAAGTGACTTCATTCCGTAGGAAGTGACGTAATCTCCAGAAAGTTCATGAAGCCAGTAGAAATAGGTTGACAGTTCGAGGTCTTTCTAGAAATTTTTCTTTTATTGTCAAAGTCGCCAACTTTGCCGCCAAATCGCCAAAATGGTCGCCAAGATTAGCATCTCAGGGAAACAACTTAACAACTTTGTAACAATAGTGTAAATATCTGTACTGTATATAATGTAAATATCTGTTTCTTTTTAATAAAATTCCCGTGTCTTGCCCATCAAACTGGTCGGTGACCGAATGGTCACGGCTACGGGGTAAGAGACGGCTTTCTGTTCTGTACGAGAGTCCAATGCATAATTAAATTTCGCAGCATTCTGAGTCCAGGTTACTTTTCAGACAGCCTCTGTATCGATATAGCGGAAGTAGCTGGTCCATCACCAGAGAAAGCGTCATGCTGGTTCACGTTGCTTGAGCCGTTGAAAATCAAACGTTTTCGTATTTCTTGTATGCGGGCGTCTGATAAATGGTGTGCCAGGTGAGTTGAAATCCTTATAATCTGTTCATGATTCAAAATTATGAAATCTATGCCGAA
Organism: Araneus ventricosus; assembly: GCA_013235015.1. Taxonomy (NCBI): domain Eukaryota; kingdom Metazoa; phylum Arthropoda; class Arachnida; order Araneae; family Araneidae; genus Araneus; species Araneus ventricosus. Next base: position 100,519 of record BGPR01001974.1, on the reverse strand, counting down.
ATAGCCGTCCTATAATCTGAACCCTTCATAGCATCACGTGACAGTTCTGTTAGAAACCATTTCAGTGCTCACAAAATCCAAAACAAACACGTAAATCCATTTTAAATCAATGTTGCATCACAGGAACACATCTTTCTAACCAATTTTAGTATGCTCCCTAAAAAAAAATGGATTTGGCAGCTAGCAAGTTGATTTAAAGTTCACTTGCCGTGAGACTGGTGAGGAAGCGTGTATGTAGACACTGCAAAAACCGAAAATATATTTCTACGGGCTATCTAGTACAGTAAATCATTTAAACTATAGTAGATAGCTTAACAAGTAAGTTCATTGTTTTGAACAATATTTTGTTAGTCCACAAAATATTTAATAGATTTGTCATAGGAAGATAATTATTGTATGTATTATTTTTCATATATTATTCATATTTTGAAAATCTAAGAATTATTTTATTATTATTTTATTATAAGCAATCGAAGCACCTGACATTTGGACATTTTTTAAGAAGATGGATTAGACAGAGTTAAAACACGGCGTTAATCAGACAGTTCCATTCACACCATTCTGACTCAGAGTGACAAGAAATATATGAGTTATAAGGATTAAACGAAAATAAAGTCTCATGCAATCAGGAACTAATTGCCGTTTTATGGTTTTCAGGTTCCTTACTGAAAACTGTTTTGAATCTAATCCATGAATTTGCACGGAGAACTACTTATAGATGTCCCACAAAGAACTCCCTCATTTTAAAATTAATGATTCGGCAACGGAGATTGATAAGGGAACGAAACCAATGGTATGCTTATTTTGAAAGACGTAAAAATCTGATATAGAAGTTTCAGAATTAGTTGCAAATGTTGCCAGTAGGTGGCACTGTGCGCCGTAGTCACACTACGGAGTATGAGAAAAAGGCTACAAACTGTCCTTTGAAAGCAAACGTTGCAATCCCATTATAATCGATTCAAAATGTGCAGTGCATCTTTCGCAGCACAAAGATAACGCATACTGAGAATGATATGTTCAATGATACATGAACTACGAAACTGATTGCGCCCGCGACCTATCTTAGTATGGACGACCTTTCATTGTTGTTACAGGTTGTTCAAAAGACGATGCACATACTCAGTGTTTCATGCTTGCTAAATTTGTCGAATACAATGATTCTCAAGATTTTGCACTTTGTTCTCCACATGTTTCCGCATCCGTTTCAACATGTCAAGACGTTGCAAGCGGGTGATAAGCATATACGGTTATATTTCGCTAACAAATCCCTCATCTGGTATGACGGTGAAAACGCCTGGTCTCTAAACATACTGTGAACGGACGAGTCATACTTCTCGTTGATTATTAACATTGATTAGAAGAAATGCAGGCACTGCTCAGATGAAAATCTCCATGTTGTGAACTCACTTCCATTTCACGAAGCAAAAGTGACTTTGTGGTACGGGATAACAGGATCCTTCATCTTCCACCTTTATTTTTATTCATTTATTTTTTGAAGAAATTGTCTATGGATGAGTATGGCAATTAGTGGTCGCTATGAAGCAAATTTGACCAAATGAGTCATTCCCGAAATGCAACAGCGAAATTCTCTATCTGAAGACGTGTCGATGTAAAATGGCGTTCCCTCACATAGGGCGTCTTCTGTAACGCTTGGTGACAAAATTATCTTCCGCCATTTCACGTTTCACTGGACACCAAGGTCTCCAATCTCATTCGAATGGATTTCTGGTTGTGTTGAATTCAATGTGTACTTGTTCGATACTAAAACTGTATATGATTTGTACTATAGCAACAGATATGGGTTTTAACAGATTCCTTTTCCCATGACGTATGATTCACTACCATCTCCCACTTATGAATATGCAGTAAATATCATTGTAACGCCATTCAAGTTTTTCATCGTAGAGATCGCATATCCATAAAAAAGTAGTTGTTGCCATTAGAAATTTATAAAATTTTATCATTGTATTATCTAGCAACGGATTCGGAAACCCTCCGCGCTTTTCGCATGCGCCGACAGAGTTATTTTCATCCAAATAGGGGTAAAGTGAAGAATGGAAGGGTGATGTTTATATTTTACTGAGCGTGATCTAACAAAGAGCTCCGGAAATGCGCTCATATGACTCATTGCCTGACACCCCTTTCCGATGTAAAATCGTCCAAATGTGGTAGTCTCGGAATCTGTTGCTGAACCGTACATCCTACTGTACAGTGTGACTGTGCTGTGCTAAGTGACTGTACTGTACGATGGCAGAACTGATAATCATCGACTGCGGAGGAGTTGGCACTGATCTGACGCGTCAAACCCATCATTAACTGTTTTCTATTGTTTTATAATATTACAATACATTTGTATATATTACAACTCTTTTATTGAAGTTTACGTTCATCATTTTGCAAAATTAAATACAAATGCATGTATTATTCATTTTTAAAGGAATTTATTTTCATTTTCGTCCCAAGCCAGCAGTGAAATTACGTTACTGTATAATTTATGTGTTAGGATATTAGTGTTATCCGTCTATTCGGTTATCCGTCACGGTCGTGTTCGGACGGTGACGGTTAATAATAATAAGTTTCACTGTATATCTGCAGGGTGTTTCTAAGCTGTCATCACAAACTCTACATATTACATTTTCTTTCACATTTGCTTTATATTTCTGCGAATAAACTCTGGTATTTGTAAGTTTACCGTAATCAAGTTTTTAACTCAGCGTGCTTGTCATATAGTAGAATGATGTTGACCAACAATGGCGGCTTTTGATGTATTTGATTGCATTGCATGGGCGTATAACACGAAGAGCGAAACAGTATTCAAATTCTCTCCATTCCGAATTTAATGACACCCAGGTTTCTAGAATTTATGGCACTCAGGGCGGGGAGGGGAGGAGCCCTAAATGGAATTTTAATTAGTCGAGGACAGCGATAGTGAATCGAAGAACATTTCACGCAGACGATTCGGGATCCATTGAGTTGAGTTAAAAGTTTTCTGCTTCATTACAGAATGTTCCGTGTAGGCGCAGGTGTTGGTATGCACAGCGTCGTTAAAGAACGGCCATCTTATCGTAGGTTGCAGTTAATTTCTTTCTTTGCAATTGGAATATTTTTTTTTAAACTATTCATTCGACAGTATATTAAATATTACTTTGGCTCTCTTTATTTATGGTGCTTGAGAATATGGAAATTAAATGGTTAAATACTGCTTGTAGGAATGAGTTACAGTTGCAGTTTATTGATATTTAGAAAATTTATTCGCCTTTTGAGAACTGGTAATGATTGTTAGAGTTCCTTAAATTAGACGAATTAATATATGTATATATCATGCGTCTATTTATATTATTCTAGTTTGGAAAATGTAAATTTCTGAATGCATTTAGCAATCGAAATCTTAATGGACGTTAATCATATATTCGGAACGGGTAATGGAATGTACAGAAAATTTTTAGCTGTACTTTACATTTATTTTAGCTATTTATAATGACATTGGACTCAGGTCGATACTTTATGTCTGTCTTAATCGCTGAATATGAGAAAGTATAAAAATTTCACCCTTGGCATTTGTATAACATTATTCCTTTGCTCTTTTGGCTCAGAAATATGTACTTTTCGTTTCAAAAAGAGGAGACTGCCACTTTTGGGCGATTTTACTACGAAAAGGGTGACAGGCAATGTGTAAGATTAGCCCATTTTTGGAGTCCTTTTTTAGGAGTAGTTCGTCCGACTAGTTAGTCTTTTATAATTAGTGTTTACAGCAAATCAATAAATGAAAATAAAATGTTTCTATACACTGCTAAGTAAAATGTAAACATCTCCTCTCAATTTTTCATTTCATCCCTATTTCGATTAAATCAATTCCGTATCTGAGAATGATCAGTATTCAAATTGCAGAAAAATCGGGCTATCGATCGTCATTTAATCTTTCTTATGTTGATGTTTACCAGCTTGCGACATGCTGTAAAATTTGTGTAGGGAAAAACCTAGTTTTCGAAATAAGCTGTGCGTGCCATCATGCTGTCTCTCTCTGTGTTTGGGTGTGCGTGTGTCAAAGAGGAAGAAGTATTGTTTGTTCCAGCAAAACTTCCAAATAGCTGGAGCGAAATTCATGAAACTTGGTACACTTCCCTCACTTGCCGACTAAAAATACTGTTGGGGTAAACTAAGACCAATCCAATCACTTAGGGTAAGGTAGTTTGATAGTCTTTTAAATAGTTACACTAAATGGGCCGATTGACATAAAGTTTGATTCATATTTTTCATTTCGTCAAATTAAATTATGTTGAGGTGAAATCTCTAATGAACCTCCAAGGATGATAACTCCTCCCAATCCACACCCTTCTGGGTAGGGTGGAGTTGAATCTATATATAAATATATCACATGGGTCGATTGACATGAAATGTGATTCATATGTTTCAATGGTCAAACTAAAAAGAGTTGAAATTATAATCTGTAAAGATTCCTCTCTGGTGGAGTCTCTAATGAATCCTTTAGGATGATAACTACACTTCATGTATGTAGGACTGTGCATCCATAACGGGCAGAACAATTTCTATGAAACCTAGTAAACATTTTTTTATTGCTCATCTAACAATACTGTAGCGGCAAATGAGCCGTAACTGACCTCTCTTGGGTTGAATGGGGGTAGCTGATGCAATCTGGCTGATTATTTTCTCATGCTTCTTGGTAATCATGTTCAAATTCAAGGCTCCGACGCGACAGATATCTTATGCAAATTGAATGTCGCTCGATGTGTTTTGTGGTTGGTCTCATATTTTTAACTGTATTCGTAACCACTTATAAAATTGTATAATATGCCTGTGTGCGCTACTTTTACTTTGTAGATGTGTATGTATCTTGAGATGAAAAAGCTGTTTGATATAGCTCTTAATAAAATGTTTTTTACATCAGTGGTGACATGGACGGCTGGTGCATAGGCACTACTACTACGGCGCGTCACATCCCCGTACCTAGAGCGTAGATCGCTCCTGATCAGATGGGGATGGAGGCGAGTGAGAACGGGGAGGCCTGGGGTGTTTTTTTTTAAATATCTATGAGGAAAAAGAAAAGAATATTTAAAAATTGTTAGAAAAAATTTAAATGGGTGATGTTGTTTTTAAAGCATTCGAATTCTGAAAAAAGCAACTGCAAAATTGTTGATGAACTAGCATTGAGCAATATTTTCTTTTTCTTCTGATCAATTGCACCTGAAGAATTGCAGTCTCCCGCCCCCACACACCGAACTTCTCTCAGTATATAAATGTATTCAAGTATCCCTCTGTTTCCGAAGAACATTCATCAGACTGATTTCAAAGCCGAAGATAAGGTGTGTAACGTGGCAACAAAGGAAAAGAAATTCGGTTCTGTAGAACAACAAAATTATTTTCACTTTTATTAGTCTCTGCATACCGCCGGCGTTTTCCGTGATGCAGCTTCCGCTCTAATATACCTTATTATTTTATCTATTTTTTTACCTCGAAAATCACATTCCAACAAAAAAGTAGGTGTTGCCATTTGGAATTTTCTTAAATTTGTCACTGTAGCTGTGAGAGCTGGATTGTTCTTTTTTATATCATTCGTGAGATCATATCTTAAAATACCTACATTCACAATTTTATTTCGTTTCCTTGAACGGAATGATGGCTAGGGCGTCATTTATCGACAAAGTTTTTTTAATAGTCACACTGTATTAAGAAAGTCATGATCTTTTGTTTAAAATTAATTAAAATTTTATTAAGAATAGGTTTCATCGTTTTGTTTTCTTATGCTGAATCTTTGAGAATCATGCTATAATTATTGAAAATTCATTTTTAGGAGCTTGCAAATTCTCGGATTTCGGGTTTAATTTATCTTTATTGGGTTTGAAAGGCTTAATCTACTTGATCTATTAAAAAATGTCCTTCACATAAATTTGCTTTTAAGGTTTCTTGTAAGAATAATTTGCAATTATTTCTTCAAATTCCTATCAAAAATCGTTCGTTTTTTTGGAAACTTTCGCCTATCTTCCCTCAATCTGACTATATATCTTCTCATTGCAGGCTGACTCTTCAACACAGTTCACACGTGGTCCGCAGCTCCTAGGGTTCACTTTCTTTATGTGATCACGACTTCCTACACTCTTTTGATACCTAAGAATCTTACCTCGTCCCGAAGGCTTTATGACATGTGACAGTTAAGGGTAGCTTATTCTGAAGTTACCTTATCCACCTCTTTTATTATGTCTTTTCCTTCGTTTTTTCCCTGTATACTCAATCTTTTTTGTTATTATTCTAAGACGTAGACATTTGCTGTGTCTTTGTCATCATGCGCGGTTGTGGGGAAGGTTCGGTGGCCACGGTAAAATTGCTAAGACAGCAGTTAGGTTATTATTACAACATGTCCTCATACAAGCGGTATATAGGACAATGCCAAGAGGATCCACTTTATTCCTAACTGATTTAATTTGACACTTCAGTTATATTAATTACGTATTAAAGCATACAATGGCCCCATTTTCAAATTTATTTCACAACAAAGTTATTACATGCTCTATTTTCATTAAATGTGTTTCTGATTACTTTGTTGATGTTATAATTCACAGTAATAACATACCAAAAACTGTGAAAGAAGAGGATTTATTTTTCTTGCGGAGGCTAAGAGTGTATAAATATGTTTAAATACACTTTTCGTACTAGGAACACAATGAAGGTTTACATGAGAACGTCTTAAGATAATGACTAGATATTGTTCATTAGATGGATAAATTTCAATGACCAATTTCAGTTCATGGAGGATAATTGATTCAGCTATCCATAGTAATGAAAAATTACAAAGCGTTAAAGGAAAGCTTTTTTCTTTTGGAAGGAAAATATGTGTAGTTAGATTCAGATACACTTTTCATATCAGGAACTGTAAAGGATTTTAGCAAAAATACACTTTGTGATGATGCTTAGATACAAGCCCTTAGCAACCGTCGTGTGTGTTCAAAATGCTAAACTATATTACTGCGGATCAAAGTCTCTGACGAAACTTGGATAAATTACGATTGGTGCAGCACTGATTCCATTTTGCTTTAAAAAGAAAGCACACGTGCCTTTCTTACAAGCGTCCACTTGGTGACACTTCAGTGCTCCGCCAATTTGAAAAGATAGCATATGTTTATTATAACGTAGACGTTATCTACCCAAAAATATGTCATATTGAGAAATGATGATTAAACTTAATAAATTTCTACAAAGATTTTCCATACATTTCTGATGCAGTCATTTTTTGCATACATTTTTATTCATTTAAGAGCAGAACATTAACATTATAAATCAGCCCTTATATAAATAAACATTAATGTCCAGCCCTTATATAAATAAACATTAATGTTCAGTCCTTATATAAATAAACATTAATGTTCATCCCTTATATAAATAAACATTAATTTTCAGTCCTTATATAAACAAACATTAATGTTCAGCCCTTATATAAATAAACATTAATGTCCATCCCTTATATAAATAAACATTAATTTTCAGTCCTTATATAAACAAACATTAATGTTCAGCCCTTATATAAATAAACATTAATGTTCAGCCCTTATATAAATAAACAGAACAGAAGGATCGCCTCTTGTAGAAATATTCCAAGTAAATGGGAAATTTAATCATATTTTTTATTTTTAATAAAAGTTTAGGGATTGTATTTCTTACACTATTCTTAGTATTATTTTCAGCGCCTCACGCATTTGCAATTTCGTTTTCATCTCCAAATATTCAGTAGACGTTATTCCCAATTTTCTGGTATGAAATTAAAAGTCTTTAAAAACTTTTTTTTATTCTTTTCTACTTTGCAGTCTTTATTATATTTCACAATTCATTATTCTGAAAACTATAGGATCTTACAATAAATTGTTTCTCAAATTCGAAACCAGATAGCGCCTATCGTATGGAATCAAAATTTAATGAAGATTAATAGATTAGCTGATACTTAATATAGTATTAAAAATTATTTTGCTTTCGGTACCATGCAAATGTGAAAATTAATGTGCTTTAGCAGATCAGGAAGTAAGTGACAGTTCCATTACAAACTTCTGTCTTTACAAGGATTAAACAAATTAAATAAACCTCGTAAAAATACAAATTCGTAGTTAAATTGTTCAAGAAAACCTTTTTTTTATTCTTTCTATATGCTCTTAAAAATCAAATTCTGGGGGAAAAGAAAACATTAAGAAAGCACACCGAAGCTAAAAATCAAAATGCCTGCTTCACTTAGTCGTCTTGTCACTTGATTTTCACTAGACACAAGTTACTTTAACCACTCAGCTAAAGAGCACTTTCAGTCGAATCGAAATAGGCCGCGACGTTCCAATCGAGTTGGATTTAAACCCGAGACGAAAAACGCCAAGTTCGCTATAAATTCCTCGTTTCCTTTCAATGGCTCTTGAAATGGAGCATTGCGAAATCCATGGGATATGCAACACCACTTTAAAACGTTGGATGCCAAAACTATTCGCCGAAAATTCTGTTTGTTGAAGTTTCATTCTGCTGTGAAACTCTTTCTGGCTTGTCGAAATGTATTTATAGTCTGACAGTTAATATGTTTCATAAGTTTTCTTTTTGTGTGTTTTCTTCGTTTCATTCTTTTTATTGGTTAGAAACTCTTGATAAAATAAAACAAGAAAACAATCGATTTTGGAACTTCCTCATAAAAGAAATGTAACATATATTTTAGTCCCTTTATTTTTTTAAGAAATTTAAGTTTTGTGGAATCGACTTTGTTTCATAGATTTCATTTGTTTGTTTAAAGTCCTGTTTCGAAGCTAAAATTACTCGTAGAATAACTTAAATTCTGCCTTGTTTATAAATATTATTTTAAAAACTAAGGACATTTTCAACATAAATGTAAGTTATATAAAAATATTTTGGAGTTTTTATTTTTTAATAATTTTCATTTTTCTGAAATTGATTTTTCTGAATCTGATGATTTCGTTGATTTGATTTGTTTGATAAACTTTCCTTTTTTGAAGCTATACGCTGGCTGTAGGGTAACTTCGATTTTGTCTCGCTTATAAATATTATTTTAGAACAGAAGATGGAAGCTTTATTTGGGGAGCCATTTTTTGTCTTGACCGAATCAAATCGGCAATAGTTTTAGTCCATCTTTTGATGGCAATTTTCCATTGTTTTTTTAAACGGATTGAAAAGAATTTGGGAATGAATGGGGGATAATAGCCTTTGTAGCTGAAAATCCCATGCACCCATTTAATCAATCAATTAAAGAATTGTATCATTTTTATTATTTACTGCAAATTATATTGCAGACATTCATTTTGTCAATTTAACTAAGTCATTAATTGGTGACAAAATTTTTACAGTGACTGATTGAAACAATTTAGTGGTAATTCATTAAATTACCCTAGTTTTATAGAAATGAAAAAAATTGGTATATTTTTGCTGAAATTAAAATAATTAAAAATAAAATCACTAATTTTATATAACAATAAGTATTAGGAGTGTTCTCCTCTCTACATTCTCGTTTATTTACAGAGAATGGCGTATTTTCGGATTAGCTTCGTCATATTTGGCTTCAAATTTTGAAGATTTTCTTTAAAATAGAATTTTTTATTCTACCTACGGTAATTTGCACAAACATAAATACATTTGGAATATTCACTGTAATAACTGGCAATGTACATGTTTAAAAAATCTCTTGAATTCAGAACTTTTTGCGCATCCTTATAGTAAACTTGATAGCCTAGAATTTAGAAAATTTAAAATACGTTTATGGATTTGATCCAAAATTTGATACATATTTGATACTCTTTCGACGAGGACCAAATGCCCCATTTCAGCCACATAGCTCTTCTCTGTTTTCAGTTATTGGGTTCACCTGCGCATAGATAGGTCAATATAGACGATTATCAAATTCCGAAACTCTCCTCGTTTTTTTTTTAATTTAAAACCCACACCGGTCCGGCATACCCGAAAGGGTGTAAGGACTTGAGCAGACCGGTGGAGAAACATAAAAGCAATACAAGAATATAAATATGACATGACACACACAAAGGCATCTCAAACACAGCACAGAACGTTTCAAACATTGAAAAAAGTGACAACAACAAAATAAATAAAGTAACCTAAAACACACTCACAAGAGAAAAAACAATGCGCCACTGAATCGATAGTACACTTGGAGAGAACCATAAATTAATTGAATTTTGTTTGATTTTTATCACCAGATATGGAACCAACATTAAAAATATTCAAAACACTCAAAAGGAGGAGCCGGCAGTATGCATCCAAATGAGCAAAGCAGAAGCTAAGGAGGCAATAAATATTTTTGTAAAGTATCATTAAAAATCCCACAAAAGAGCATCAAAAACAGACCCCGTAGTCTATCATAACTGTCCGCACTTGTGCGCATGCGCCAAGGCGGAGTTGATTTCACCAAAACAGGGGTGAAGTGACAAATGGTGGGAGAAATGATCTCCTCTTACTCATTGCCTGTCACCCCTTTCCGGAGTAAAATAGTCCAAAAGTGTTAGTTATGGCATTTTGAAACGATCAGTACACACAGATACAATTTGATGCCGATGTGCAGTGGGTTAACGGAGTTCTTGAACTCAAGGTTCTTAACCTCCGGACATTGCTATTGGTGAGAAAAGTGTCACTGCAAATACAATTACTTAATAAAATACAATTCATACTAAACATATAATAATAAAACATCAAAATTCATCATAATTCCGAGAGTGAACTTTTTGCCGATTATTATATTTATTCCATATGCAAGGCTTCGTGCATAAACCAAACAAACAATTAAATTTTTGGTGTAAAAATTGTTCATATATTAGCAAAACGCTCATTCACATACAAAACATTGAAAAAGGACCAAGACTCTTTTAAATGCTGCCTAACACTCTTTTAAATGCTGCCAAATTATAAAACAGCCTTTAGATCATTTCCATTGTTTTTTATAAAAATTTATTAAAAACAGTTTTAAAAGAAAACTTTCATCAGTGCACTGAAATGTAGAAATTTTTAAATTTTATTTTCTACTATTTTGTATTTAATTATAATTCATATTATAAATATTATGGAATCTTAAAATCCATAATATCAAACTGACTACCAGGTGGCTCCACTAGTAAGAAAAACAAAATTCATATAAATCAATCGATCAAACGTTAATTAGATCTGAAAATATTAAAATAGTGTATTGTCAGTGAAAGTGCATATGTGTTCCTAATTTCAAAACTATAGCTTATTAGGAAATCAGTGAAGAAACGATTACAAAGTTCAATCTTTAGGAACATTAAATGGACAAAGTTAAATAAAAGAATTTTTAAAAAGCCCAATTTTTTCAGGAACACGCAAGCACAATATCCATTTCTGTTAACCGTTCAAAGATCAAATTGTGGTGAAAAATACCTTAAAAATGCCCCAAACTGCACATTAAAAGAAGAAAATATCAGTGTTCGCCTAATTGTCTTGTCACTTGACCTTCGCCAGAAACCAGTCACTTTAACCACTCAGCTAAAGAGCACTTTCAGTCGAATTGAAATAGGCCGCGACGTTCCAATCGAGTTAGATTTAAACCCGAGACGAAAAATGCCAAGTTCTCTATAAATTCCTCGTTTCTTTTCAATAGCTCTTGAAATGGAGCATTGTCGAATCCAGAGGATATAGAACACCACTTTAACACGTTGGATGCCAAAACAATTCCCTGAAAAGCTTGCTAGTGCAATTTTATTCTGTTGTGAAACTTTCTTTTTGGCTTGTCAAAACGTATTTATAGTTATACAGTTAATATTTTCCCACTGTTTTTTATGTGTTGTTTTGTTTGCCCTCTTTTTATGGGTTTTAAACGTTGATGAAAATAAGAAATCAATTCTAGAACATATTGAAGGAAGGATATATAACAGTTGTTCGATTCTTTTTATTCTTTAACATCCAATGGTGAAAAATCGAATTTCTCATTTACCTTTCCTTTTTTGCTTATAAATATATATTATTTGAATTAGGAAAAAGAATTTATACATAGCAAATAATATTGTCAAGAATGCTCTAATTAATTAATCAATATCCTAAATTAATAGTGTAAAAAGCAGCTCAGCAACTAATTGAATCAATTTAGAGTCATATTTTCTTGATATTTTGTTTCTCATAATCAAAAAAACTTTTGTGAATTTGGTAAAAAAACTATTTTAAAACTTTTAAAACTTTTTTTAAACTATACTCAATTTTTAACGTGATGTTCATCCATTTATTTGGAAACTAGGTCAAAAACATTATTTTGCATTAATAGACCATCATTAACAATTTTAGGAGAATTTATATTTAATAAGCTTTTTTGTGCAAATTCATATTAGCCTTACAATTGGAAATTGAAGTAGTTAACAAATTTCTTTCTTCTAAAAATATATTTTATGGTAGAAACTACATTAGCGTTAGTTGTCATATTTTAGATTCAGCAACTTAATGCATTCAAGATGTGGAGCTTTGCTTTGAAGATAGTATGATCATTTCGGATAGCAACTCTAATTACTCAGACACACTGAATCAATTTATCATGAAAATACAATGCAGATCCAAACACGAGACAAAATACCTTTCCATAGCAATTTAAATACCACACTTAGAAATATGTATTCATCCTGTTTTACTGCGATATATCTGCATGATAGGGTTTCAATAATAGTTTTTAAAATTATACAAACTCGATAGCAGATTTTTTTAGACTAAGAAAAGTGTATTTTAGAAATGAATGTGTTACTCAATGCACGTTCTTGACTGACATTAATAAAAATCCTCCAACATACAGAAAACTGCCTTTACCATTGGTGGTTATTCATAGTAGGCTTTTTGATTTCTTAATTTTGATGCTTTTAAGCATTAATTCCATAAACTAAAGGATATCCCAAAGAGTGTATAGATACTTTGAATAAATATTACAAGAATAATTAATAGTATACATGAAATTTCCACAACTCAAATTATTTTATATTGAACTAGGGGAATACACCCCCTGCTCGCTTCGCTTGGCAACCCCCGAGAATCACATTGTGATTCTTTTCTCTCTTAGCTCCCTCGCCATACAGTTTTGCGTTTCTGCTAGTAATAAGAAATAATCATAAAAATTGTGAATCAAACTGTCAATTAACTAATCAATTTAATTGGTTAGCAAATCTTTCAATATTTCCGGCGGATTCAACAGATTTTCAAAAATATTTTTTTTTATATCGTGGTAACATTTCGTGTATTTTCCACTTCAATATACTTCTTTTTCCCAGTTACCTGTCAGGCAAAACGAACATAGTCCTGTCATAGTCCCACATCGTTGCCCCTCTAGCTTGGAAACTTCGCTCTGTACACATAAGCGGTTAACAACTCTATTTCGTTCATTCCGACTGGATCTTCTTATGAGTGATTCTTCAACAATTTAATTTGCCCTAACTTCAAGTTCTCGACGATTTCGATTTATAATCGAAACTTCACGACTTAAACTCATTTTATTCAAACTATCTAACTCAAAAAGAAAAAAAATCGTTATATCAGCCTTCCGATTCAACCATGTAAACAATCCAAACTTGCGAGCTGTTGCCAAACGGTGATTAACAAATTCGGCCCGATTTTGCGTCCACATAAACGTTTTATATATATAGATAATTTATAGCAAAATTTTGTAAATTATCAGAAGTATTCGTCGACTGCTATTGTTCAGACGTTGCTGATAAAACTAAAGCAAATTATAGCAATCGGCACTTGGGTGGACATTCTGTTTCAATCGATGCTCTCTGTTTGATGATTGCAAGTAATCTGAAGCTTTAAAAATGTATTTGATGCATCACTGCAAGAAATCCATCGGGGTAAGGTCCGGTAAATGAGTGTGTGTTCGTGGGCCTATCAATGCTACTTTTCAACCTAATCATACATTTACCCGAATTTCATCCAGACAGATTTTCGTGGTGATACATTGAGCATTTTTGAATTTATGATATTGATATCATAGCAATATTACTTTTGAAGTGATTGTGAACCAAAGATTTAGTGACTTTCGTTTTACAAATATAAATTTCAAATTTGGTACTTAATTTTTTAACCATCCTGTGTATTTCAAAGACGGTCTCTGCTTTATACGAGTTAGTTTTATCTAATCGGTATTCTGTTTGGTTTAATATGGGATGTGGCATTTTTTACTTCATTTTCCAGTGTTAGATGACGCACTGAAAAATATTTTTCTTCACATTTTCTTCTCAACGTTTTTTATCAGTTAACCCACATACTAAAGGGTACTTGCAAGATTGCCAAAAGAAAAAAAAAGCCTCGAAGTAATTATATGATATCAACAAAACATTAACTAGTAAAAATAAAAATTAATCTTTTCGTTTCATTCGTCAGACTAACCATGCCAGAGAATAAAACGAAAGTTACCTCGAGGAAGATGAATGAAAAAAAATGAAAGAATATAATTCATCTTCTTTTCAGAGGCTGCTGTAGAACTGTGGAAAGGAAAAATACTTGATGTTTGCTATTTCGGTAATTAGATATCCTTGGCAATTATCTCTAATGATTGGATGGCATTTCCAGTCGTACGACGTTTTGATTTCACGTAATTGATAATAATTGATTATTAATAATCGCTTAACTGTCAAATTGCACAATTATTGCTGTGCATTAAAATGTATAAAAGAAAACTTTCTTCGCCGTTATTTCCAGAGCTTTTTAAGATAGGAGATGATGGATTTGATGGAATTCGTGCTAAAACAAAGAGATGAAGATATGAAAAAGTACCTTAGGTGTTATTCTAAATTAGAAATAAATGTGAGAAATGTAGTTTTTTCCTATGTGATGACAACACTCCGATCTGGCTGATGACGTTTTAAGACTTCTTCTCTCCACTCGCGGTAGGCCACGGTGTCCTAGTGGTAAGGTTTCGGCTTTGGAGCCGGAGGTTTCCAAGTTCGTTACCCGATTCCACTGAAGATCCGTCGTGTACTGGGCTTATCGCACGCTAAATAATAAGTAGGGGGCAAATCGGCCTCCCGTTAGTGTAGTGCAAAAATACCCACACTGGCCGGCCTACCCAAGAAGGGTGTAAGGCGGGAGAGGACCAGCGGGAAGAGAGCCGCCCCACCAGCAAATGGAGGACAAGATTTATTAGGTACAATAAAAGGATACAGGCATTGCCCGAACAGGGACAGTACTTTTAAATACAAGAAGGCTGGGAGTATAAACATGGTTCGACCCACCTCGGTGGGGAGAGTATAGCTTGATTTAGATGTACTCAACCACCAAGTGTGGCGAATGATACTCACAAAGTAAAGAATAACAAAATGAAGGCTCTTTCTTTACATATAAACTATAAAAACATCCCTAACGCAATAAATTTAAAATCTGCTCGGTCAAGTTGTGCGGAAGTTTGGAGAAGGGTGTGCCAGCTCAGGTGTCATCCTCGTCATCTGACCGAGGTTGAAAATTACGAAGTCCGTCCCCAAATAGCCCTCGTGTTGCTTCTAAACCGGGACGTTAATATAACTTAACTAAACTTCCACTCTCGGCGAAATATGATTTGAACCTCGAGAAGCGAGTATGTCGCTCGATGTCGGATTGACTTCTAATGTTTTGTAATGGGCAGTACCCACCCTCTTAACTCTTTCTTTATCTTTATATGTTCGTGCAGTCTTTAAGGTTTGTTCTGCCACATTAAATATTTAAAGTTTTAAATCTTTGCTTTCTTTGAGCATTGGAGTCACTCCAACCCATATGAAATTATAACCCATACTATTCCTGAGAACCATTGGAAGTGTTCTTACCTCCATTTTCTCATATAATTCTACAATGATGAGGTTTTAGTTAAGATTCATCTTACAGCGAAGAAAATCACGTATGCATTTTGACATCGTCCCATTGACCGATTGGATTCAAAATTTGATACGAAATTTTAATTTTGGTGCCATGATCGCATTGTAAATTTCAATGATCTAGCTTGTGATAGTTTTAAGTAATCGCTTTCGTATACACACGAACAAACACACAGACATTCAGCTACTTGAGCTGACCCAAAATTTGATACAGAACTACAATTCGTGTGATAAAATCTTATGCCGAAACTCGAAACATATGCCAAAATCATTTGCCTAAATTTTGAGTTATAATGTTCCTAGATAGGTAGAGAGACACAATTTTAAAAAAAGAGTTTATATTTGGGGAGGTCTAAAACATGCACATGGATAGACAAACAGACCCAGGGCTAGATTTCCCATAAGGCCAACCAAGGCCATGGCCTAGGGCATAGCTTTTAGGGGGCGCTTATGCGGAAGAAATAACCACCAAATATTTAAACACTCTTCAGTATTATTTTGAGAAGATCATATAAAACGAAATTTACATTCGTTAAATTAAATATATTAAACGATATATTTTGTATTCTTCTGTGGACCCTACCGTTTCTTGCCTTTGTACTTCTACGCGGTGGAATCGATCTAATAAGACCTGACCACCGCAATGACCTTTCAAGTCTATTCACGGACAAAACCGCGAACGAAGAAATTCTAGTAGGTATTTCAGATGATTTCAAGAAATTCGATGAAGTATTTTTGCAGGTGTTAATGTTATGTTATTTCATAAGTAATGCAATTTTGAATTAAAAATTTAATATGGTTCAAGGATCATAAAGATTGTATTAAGTGATTATATATTTCAAAGATAAACTATTGTATATTAAATTGAAAATGATATGGTTAATCTGGAGTCTACGGTGCCCATCTACTTCGTTCGTCTTAGGATCGTCAACTCTTTGCCGCCAAGAACGGAGATGAGAGAACATTTTATTTTGGTTGCGCAATGATGTTTTTAATGAGTAACATGTGCGCATGCGAGGAAATTAATATTTTCATCAGTGTTTTGAGCATCATGCTATATTGCGCCACGTTTCGATTGGACTGTTTTGTTCATCTCTTCGATGTGGTTGATCGATTCATTCGAACTTGAATAAAACTTCGTTTGGAGTTCTTCGGTTTGAATATCAGTTCAGTACTGTGTATGTTATTCTGTGTGTTTCGTTTCTCAATGAATAAGCGAAGCTACTAGTATTCCGCTATGCTGTAAGCAAAGCCGCTGATGTTTTTTTAAGTTAAAAATAATTTGCCCGGTACACGATTGAAATGCCGCAGGCATTACGTGCGAAAATTCTCGTTTTCGGATTTTTTTTAAGAACCTACATTCTTAACATTCAATGAAAAAGCGTAGCTACTAATTTCCTGTTGTTCTGAAAGCGAAGCCGCTGATGTTTTTTTAAGTTAAAAAGTTTTTTTCCGGTACACACTTGAAATGCCGCAGGCATTGCGTGCTCAGCCTCTCCTTTTCAGGTGCAGCATGCGCAAGAGAGCAATAAAAAGCGGACTGCACATCCAAAACAGTATTTGGCGACGGCAAATGAAATTGCGCCAAAAAAAATTGGCGAGAAACAGGTGGGCACCATAAACTCCATGTTTACCAATGATATATTACCTTTTTATAGAACGGACGCAAAATATGCTTTGGCCTAAGGCGCAGAAATGTGTGAATCAGGTCCCAAATAGACCTACTTTTTATCGTCTAAAATTTGACACCGATCTACAAGTTTGTTGACAAGACACTATACGATATTTCATTCGTCTTATGCGTTCCATTTTTGTGATATCGTGTCCACAGAGAAGACAGAGATAATTTCAAAAACGATACTCTTGAACTTAGGGTGGTCCGAGACGTGCGGATTCATAAAAATCTCGAGGACTAATTTTTTGGTCTCTGTAATCCTCTATCGGGATTAATAATTATAAAAATTTATGTTACAATAATTTATAATTATTGTAATTATTACAATAATTACAAAAATTTTATTACAATTATTTATTACAATAATTATAATTATTGTAACATGTATTTTTTGAATCCCTGAAAATATGTATATTACAATAATTATAAATTATTGTAGCACATATTTTTATAATTATTAATATACAAATAAATTTTTTTAGTTATTAACATTTAAACATTAAGTGTTGTATTTTAAATGTTGAAAGGAATACCCGCATATGATTAACAGAAATTTCATGTTTATTTTCATGTTTTCATGAATAAAAGAAAAAAAAATCTTTTACTATAAAAGAGAAAATAAAACAGTTTTCTTCTCATACTCTAAAAGCTTTATACACCAGAGGATAAAGCTGAAAGGCTAAGCATTTTTTGTTAATAAATTGCATATTTGCTGCCAGTTCGCTACATCGCTGTAACATTATTTCATATTTACTTGATGGTTTACAGGAAGAAGAATGCGAAAAAAATCTAGAGAAAACTGTATTCGATATTTTTGAGAAAATAAATATCTTTATTTAAATATTAATTACGTTGAATACTTATAAGATTTTTCGATATTACTTTTATGCTTCGTTCCAAACTAAACCTCTTCATTAAATGACGAAGCATATTCATTATTCTAGTACAACGCATTTAAAAAATGAGTGGGCGTCAACTCTATCTTTTTCAAGTATCAGCTTAATGGGCTTCATTAATAATTTGAAAACTCCCTAGGACTAGATTAACGTTATTTTGATTACACTGTAATATTATTAAAATAGACATGTGAGCAAAATTTTGAGGAAGGAAATTTTAATTCCTAAATGAGAAGCAAAAATGTAAAGAAAAAAATTGGGACAGTTAAAAAAGAGGGAGAAAAATTCATTAGAGAAAAGAGTCATAACCTTCTATTCATACTTTAAAAATAATGATTATATTGAAGTAAAGAAGTATTTCGCCGATTCAATCATAATGTTCAAAATATTACTGCTAATCGTAAGATTTCATTATAGCCTTTTGTGTTCAGTTGAAAATTGTCGGCTATTCACTAGCACTTAAATCGGACCAGACTTTTAGCCTATCATCTTTTAACTCTGTCATATTATCAGAAAACTAATCATTTTTCAGAAACATCAGGAATTATCGAGAATTTCTTCCTCTGTGGAAATTTGTGCGTATTCTAAGCTTCAAAGAAAAACAGATTGAAACTTTCTTTGACTTGAGGTTTCGTGAAATAATAACAGTTTTTCACAAACAATTCCTTTCACAAATGGCTTTTATCCTTCATTACATAAGGTCATTGGGATCTCAGTAAGGAAAAATTATCAAACATTAGAAAAAAGAAAGCAGAAATGCTTAAAATAACTTCGTTTCTGCAATAAGGAATTTTGCTAAATATTTTCAGGAAAAACAGAATCTATACTTCTGCAAATAAAAGTTATTATCGAATGATACAATGAAATTTTTAATTTGTTTTACAAAAACTCATCTATTACTCTTTTATATACATTGTTTAATTTTTTTTTAACAACAAACCATCAAGGATCAAAACATTTCATCCCGACCATCACATGTAAGCATTCCTGACAAATATGCCACCATTACAGTCGTGTAACTATTTTCGCCCGTGGCCTTATGCCTTTTGTTTTCAACATTTGACAAGGGGAGTTGGAACCCTATGCCCATTAACCCTAACCCTGTTACTTCGATGTAGCTTTTCTCAAAATCTTTTATAAATTCAAGCTTGAAATTTTTTATACAAGTAAAGTACATCTTTCTCATTATACTGAAATGATTTTTTTAAACTCTAAAATTTATTTTTTACAAATTTTTTTGTGTCAAAACAAAAAATGTGAAATTGGCCATTTCGATGTACATTTTCTCAAAATCTGTTATACATCCAAGTTCGAAACTTTTTATACATATAAAGTACACCTTTCTCATTATACCGAAATGAACGTTTTAAAAAACACTAAAAACTTTATTTTTTACAATTTTTCGAGTCAAAATAGGGCAAAATTTCACTATGTCTAATTAAATATTTTGTAAATTTATAAAAAATTAAAAATTAACCAAATTAACCAAAAGCTCATTTCATTATAATGAGAAAGGTGTACTTTACTTCCATAAAAAAATTCAAACATGTATCTATAACATATTTTGAGAAAAGGTACAGCGAAATGACCAATTTAACATCTTTTGTTTTGACAGAAAAAAATTATAAAAAATAATTTTTTGATTTTTATAAAAAAAATCATTTTAGTATAACGAGAAAAATGTACTTTACTTGCATAAAAAATTTCAAACATGAATCTATAACAGATTTTGAGAAAAGATACATCGAAGTGGCCAATTTAACAATTTCGGACTTTGGGTTCCAACTCCCCTTAAACTTTCCAAGGGTGGAAGTTTCTTATGAAACAACTTCTTTGAGAATTCTGTTTCTAGGGAGGCGCTGTCTATTAGTGAAAATACACTGGTGAC
Organism: Araneus ventricosus; assembly: GCA_013235015.1. Classification (NCBI taxonomy): domain Eukaryota; kingdom Metazoa; phylum Arthropoda; class Arachnida; order Araneae; family Araneidae; genus Araneus; species Araneus ventricosus. Next base: position 80,236 of record BGPR01001974.1, on the reverse strand, counting down.
CAAAAGTAATGCACAATTCTTAAGATGCTAAAAAATTGGAGCTAATATGGATACTATGGTTCGCAATCAGTTGCTGAGAATCGCGGGACATACTATCGTCGGAACTGACATTTTCCAGTGAATATTCGGTCAAGAGGGCAATTGGGGAGGGGGGCGATTAGAAAGTGATGAAGACGAAAAGGGATTTCGACTCTCCCGTTTCACAGATAGCTGGTAACGAGATATAACTTTCATCAATGGTTATGTTTGTAGTGTTTAGTACTTACATGCATTTTCATAAAAATAACGCATATTTTCCGAGAGATATAGAGGCATTCTTAAAGTTTCCGCATGTTTTTTGCTCATAACCTGAAGAGTTTTCAGCCAAATTTTACGAAAGTTACAGAATACTTGACAATATGCAAAAGAAGCATCGTATTAAAATTTGAATTAAATTCTTTACATATTATAGAAAATATGAAAATTTGTAGTAAATAATTTTTACTGTGCATGTGCGAAACGTAGCGCAATTGTTCTTTCAGTTATTAAAGAACAATTGCGCTACGTTTCGACTTGCCCTATATATCTGACTCTTAAGTTATAAAGAGTCAGATATATAGGGCAACTTATATAAAAATCCCAGTTCAAAACTGTTAATATTCAGAAATATATCGGGATTACAAGAGCTGAATTGAGTTTGTTCTCTAAGAGAAACAAAATTATGAGGGTTAATGCACAAATTAATAATTTTTAAACTTGAATTTTCGAACTGTAATATCGAATTTTATGAAGGTTGAAATGTATATTTCTAAATTAAATGAATATTTTAAATTTCATTTCGATGATAACTATTCGAAGATTCAAGTTTAAAAATTTTCAGTTTGCGAATGAACGGTACTGAACTGGAATTTTTATATAAGTTGCCTATATGTCTGGCTATTAAGTTATGAGTTCTTAAGTTTCGCAGTAAACAATTATTTACTACAAATTCTCATATTTTCTCTAATATTCAAGGTATTTACTTCAACTTTTAACACAATGCTCCTCTAGCATGTTTTCACGTTATTTGTAAGTTTCATATGGTTTAAATATCTACAAGTTCTAAGCAAAAAAAAAAAAACACGCGGACCAATTTTGTATTTTTTAAAGAAACCCTTAAATCTTCCAGAATATTCGTGCTATGTTTACGAAAATGCATGTGAAAATTGTGCACATCAAAGATAGCAAATGATGAAAGTTTCATCTCGTTATCAGCTATCTGCAAAACGGGATGAGTCGAAATCCCTGTTTCGACTTCATCACTTTCTAGTCACCCTCCTAATTTCCCTCTTGACCAAATCTTCCCTGTAAAAATGAGTTCTGACGATAGTATGTCCCACGATTCTCAACTACTGATTGTGAACTATAGTATCCACATTAACTCCAATTTCCTAGCGTCTTAAAAATTTTTGTACACTAGTGTACATCTTCTAATATCTAATAAAACATTCCAGCAGCATCAATACTAAAACATTTTTCCTCATAGTTTTATACATAAATTAACTTCGTTTCGGCGAAGGGAAATCAATAGAATCTTCCCCTGAACAGGTTAACTATCCAACATGGTATATGCATAAATTCGTTTAACCTTTATCCACCCATTAAGAAAAATGCTTTTATTTCCTGCAAGGAAAATCTCAGCCATTATAGAGGAGTCATATCAAAATTTCATCTTAGGGCATTTGTCAGATGAATGGTTCCTTACAAAGAAAAGTTCCTTGAGCGAATTTAATCGGATGATTCAGTTGAAGGAAGTGCCGACATTTTCGGTGAAACAAATAGTTAACCCGCATGTCATGTCAGCTCGGAAGTTCTATCCGCCATTTTGCCTCTAGCAATTAAAGAGGGAAATCAACTGAAGAAGATCAGATGTCTACTGAAGGATGATTTTAAACTGGAGGGAAAACAAATGTCAAGTGGCTTGACAGGCAGAAGGATGTCTTGCACTATCAGCAGAGTAGTTTCTAGAAATTTGGTCACTCGATTTTATAGCACTCAGATAGAACAAATTATTAGTAAGTCTTTTCTCCTTGAATACAGTGAATATTTTATATATTTACAATAAAAGATCTATTATCAAAATATTCATAATATTTACAAAGCTTCTTTTTATTATGCAATTTGATCAGATTTTTTTCTGATACGCCATCACGTGAAAATGAAAACATTATTCCAGAATGAAACAATGACTTAACTTTCATTTCACTAGTTTTAAAACACATGAATATACCAGCGACCATCAGAACCATAAATCTCGTTGGTATGTATTTAAGAACTTGGGGACGTGAATGACAGAAAAAAAAGATTGAAATGACAGAAAAAAATAAAAGATTGAAAGTAAACATCTGGTAAAAATTATTTTCTGTATCATAGAACTCATTACCTTACTTATATGCTGTAATTAAATTGACCTTTGCATGCTTAGGAAAAACGTTGCTTTTGCATTTCTGTACCAATTCGTCATTAATATGAAACTGTGATTCAAATTAGCCACAAATATGATTTAATTATGCTTTTATTAGGGTCTGTTCCCCTATTTTCCAATAAAATTCATTTTTAGCATAAAGTGTTTGCTTTAATCGTTTTACCATGTTTTGAAATGCCCTACAACGACATTTATGACAACTATAATAGTTTTTTCCCTACAGTGTTCTGAATATGAATACTTTAATTCTGTGGTCGTCTAAATCTCATTTGGTCCGTATAATTGAATTCGTAAGGAATTTACGATCATCCTTCATCACGCAAATCCATCCACTACCAGCCTCTCCGATTCACTACCCCGGCCTTCTCCAATCTCCTCAGTAAACTACGCATCGCAGTCGCCTCCACATACCTACTTACACCTCACTTCCACATTTAAGATCCGACAAAATCCAAATGACGTGGAGAGATGGAAATTCAGTCCAGTTGGATATCCCGCTCCACTCCACGCCAGATCTGATCGATTTTCCCAATGACGATCGGTGATGTGAATGATTGGTTTAAGTCAAGTATTTTTGATAATGAGAAAATGTAGCGCGTCTGCTCTTAGCCAAAGCAATCTTGGAGCAGCAGGGTAGTGCATGAAGTAGAAGGTCTGATTTAACTCTAACTCTTCCATAGGTTTAAATCTGACATGCTTAAAAGCGTAGAATTTGTTCTTAGAAAAAATCTTTAACAATCGGTTGAGTGAACTTGCGCTTGCATTTTATTCATAAAGTATAATTTTTTTTAAAAAGATATTATTTTTTCACTCTATGCAAGGCAATTCTAAAATCATGGGACAAACTTTAAGGGGATGTCAAATATAGAAAAAAGTTTTTTTACGATCAAAATCACGTCGCAAGCGCAAAGGGAGAGCTCTACAGGGGGCTGTTTGATAGTGAATTAAGTAAAAGAATACATCAGATAAAATGTGTCACGCATGTTTAATAAAATGAAATTCACAATAACATAACACGAAGCTGCATAAATAACACCAGATAAAACGTTCAACTCATGTTTAATAAAATAA
>BGPR01001974.1:39475-66328 GCA_013235015.1 Araneus ventricosus | reverse complement strand
TTGAAACATTCTCAAATAGAAAATGCGGCTTATGTTTTGAGCACCCAAATTACTCTAGTTTCAATTGGTCTGTTTTTTTTAATTTTCAATAAGTACATTATTGTTAGAAGCTGTGAAGTTGTTTCTATGACATGCTAATATTATGGTAAGAAAGAGAGTTTTAAGATGTTTTACTGGAATACGTCCAGTGACTGTACTATTAGACATATTGCCCTGAGAGTTTCAAGGAAATGGGAAAAAAAAAACTTTAAACTTTAGTATACTACTTAGATTATCACATTAAATTAACTACTTTTCATGTTTAATTTTAATCATCAAAAGTCGAGTCCAAAAGGGTTAAGTGAATGTTAAATTATGTCAAATTCCTAATGTATCTTCCTCAAACTTGCTACTACAAAATTAATCTGCAAGAGCAATTGATATTTCGCAATATTCACCTCGATTTTGACACTCTTTAAAAAATTCAAGCAGCTTCAGTCAGAGGACTCCTGTCACATCCGATACAGGTGGATCTGAAATTACTCCTGAACTCTTAATTTCAGAATAAAAGGACTTAAAATTTTCCAACTTCATTAACGCTGCGACGTGAGGTGAAAATCTTATTGCCTTCTTCTTCTGCAACTAAGTAAGTTAAAATACCAACAAAAGAATTCCGTATTCAATTTAAAGGAAAGGACAAAAGGACGGATTATATTTTTTTTCTTCCTGAATAAAGTGAAAGAGGACATAGATTAAAAAAACCTGAATTTCACTCACCAAGTGATCAGCTCCTGTTCAATTAAGGAAAAAAAGTGGTAACATAATTAGTGAACTTAGAAACAAGGGTGCAATGATTTCCAATAGATTAATTTATTAGTTTCACGTGTCAGAAAAAACATTACTTAATTTAAAAATAAATTAATCCTTTTTCGAGGAAGACGAAAAAGAAAAAAAAAATAACCTGTCAGTTTGAAGTTCGTCCTTTGTCACTTCTAACCAAAGATCACAAAATCATCCCAAAAGATAAAAAAATAAATTTAAAGACTTATATGCAGATTATTCTTTTTAAACTGAATATTTTAGAGTGTATTTTTCATTTTCTTTGTTTCAGGCGTAAGAGTGACTGAAAGAAATGTTTGTCATCTTCTTGAAATAATATAATTATGTGGTTGCCTTCTTTCGTGCATACCGTCAGAGACCTTGCTGCAGAAGTATCACTCCGTTTTTTTGATTGACCGTAAAGTTTTTTAGTGTTTTTACGGGTTGATGCTGAGATTTCTTTATTAATAAATTATGTTATGTTTCTCATGTCCTTTTCAGTTTTCATTACTTTTCTCTTATTAAATTATGTTTCATTGGCAGTTGTTTCGGCAGTCTATATTCGCTCTGTTTCCGTACTTAATTTATTAAAACATTCCATCATTTGCTTGAGTGTTCCATGTAATGTAAGGTTCTTTTTCAGGTAATTCAAATTTTTGCATCAATCTTATCAAATTTACTTCATACAATCTGTAATTCAATCTTAATTGCGAAGTTATATTTATTACTATGATCATTCCTGTATAGCGTTATTTTTTATAAATCGCAGAGTTTCACAGATTGTTGTTTTGAACCAATTATTTTCCAGTGATATGTCATGTATATATATCTATAGATAAAAATTTTGTTGAATCTCTATATAAAAAAAGGCTATTTCTTGGTACTGATGTGCTCAGGAATGAAAAGGAAATTACCTCTTTCTTTAATTTAACGGCATTATTATTCATTTTCCCCCTGTAACTTAGAAACCTATCTCCTGGAATTATCAACCCGTCTTGTTTGTGTAATTTGGAAGGTTTGTGGGTATTTATGGAACTTGTGCTTAGAAATTTCGAGCAATAATAAAATATATTTAGGGTTCAGTAATTGTCCTTTAGTAGCACCCTTTTTCTTCTTCTACAAAATTATATTTCAAAGTAGACCGAGTGTTTCTCCCAACCTTGCCTGCTTTATTCTAATATATAACTTACTAAGTTATTAGCACATTTATAGCACATGTCCTCTTATTGCAAATTTTGTTATGCAATCTAAAAAATTACTGGAATTTATTAAGATATTAAAGCACAAAATAAGGAAATTTTAACTGTGATAGAGGTAAAAAATAAATAATATTAACAAAACGATGAAAAGAGCAAGTGAGGAAGAAAGAATCTGATGGTATGATTTCATCAGAAGCTCCATCCATGCAAGATTCAAAATTGAATAGTTGTTTTCTGTCGAGGAAAAGACTTAAGGATCGAAATTAAATTTTCCTCCGAGGCCCTGAACCTATCTCTGGAAAAAATTGGAAACAAAACAAAGAAGAAAACATTTACCACAAGGAAGAAATTAGAAAACAGTCTTTTAAACATAGATCTAAGAAAGGTTTTTAAATATCTTTTATCCTCTTGGTTGTGGAAATGAAACGACGCTTAACAAAATAAACTTTGTTTATAGGTGTGCGCACCTATCCATCTAGTGAGGGATACACTAACTAAAAACAATTAGATTTTTCTCGTTGTTTTTATTAGTATATGAGTTTTTTTTTATATAATTTTACTGATTATTTTTATTATTTTAAAATTTTTTTTGAATTATTTTGATGCATTTACTTTATCTAGAATATTTTTTTCCATCCGGATTTATTAAAGCAGTTTTTTATTATGGAATCAATTGCTTTATGAAAGTTATCGATTATTACTCGAAAGGTTTCTGAGATATTGATATTATTTGTTCTCTATAATTGATATATTAATCTTGATGAATTAATTGTTCATTCAGTAATACATCCTGGGATTACTTTATTGATATAAAGTTTTAGATATTTTTTACTTAAAATTTTTGTAAATCACAAGTCAGCTGACAAGCTTTCACAGTTCAAAAAAAAGTATTTTGACTAATCTGAGGTAAGCATGCCAGTCTTTTAACTTGCAAATCAAAAAGAAATAAAATATGCCTGTTTGAAAATGATTTGAAGAATCCCAAGTTTAAAATTTTCAGTCAAGCCTTTTACTATGAATGCTTTCAAAGGTTTGATCCTTTAATACTTTCACCAGTTTGATTAGTTTTGGATAGTAATCATCTGAATTTATCGTTTTGATTCCTTCTCGAAGAACTCAAAAAATACACAATACCTTTATATTCCATCAAATTGCTACCATGATATTTTTTTTTGTATATTTCAGTTTTGTGATGTAGTTGATAGGGTTCCTCACGCTTGGAACTACCATTGTTTTAGATTGATATTATTGTAGATTATTATCTTTCTTCCCGCGTATAATTGCTTTCAAAAAGGATAGATTTCGTTGCATTTGAAAATGAATTTCGTAACATTGGATTCATTGGATTAAGTAAATCTCTTTCAATGTATGGGAACCTAAATATCAGTTTCTTAATGAACTGAAGGCGTTTTTGAAATTATTTCAAAGGCTGTGTAATTCTTTTTAATCTCTCAATAATCTTTTCCTACCGTTATATAGCTATCCGATTCAATTATAGTTTTGATTTGGTCATCAGAAACCAGTCTGGCCAACTAGAACGTCGTCATCTTTGAGAGAGAAAGGTATCTTAAACAGAATTATTTAACCAACTCTAGCGGTATGGTTCTGTTAAGCAATCAACATTATGAACTTCACATATATATTTGCGAGCATCCAGCAGATTTCTTGCCTTAAGAAAACAGAAATAAATAAAGCAAAAATATGTCGAAAATGTTCGGTTTTAAACTCCATCGCTTTAAAACGCTAAAACAAACAGCTTCAATTCAAATTACGCACATTCAGACCCCTAACATTAGCTAAATATGACAAAATCAATGACTCTCCATAAGTCTTTCAAAACAAACATAATGCTATCTTTGAAAACCGAATAGTTCCTTGCCAATCCAATAGATTTTAAATCGGTCTACTAAGTATCGGGCTCTTTGTACTTTCTAGATTAAAATGTTAGCTTCAACATTTTTTCCCGTGTCTTTTCTCCCTTAAAGGGTATATTCCTGATGTCATTCGATCAAACGGTTCCATCACTTTCTTCCTCTGCATTAATTCCTGGATTTGTTATGTTTTGTGCTGCCTTGATTAAATTTTTTACTTTGCTGCAAATCTATAGCCCTGTTCTTGATTTCGTTTTGCAGTACCTTTGCACACCATTGAACAGAGTTCCTCTTTACCATTTACAGAAAGAAAAATGTTAACCATACAAATGTCATTAACTGAGAATTTATTATGGTTCATTGTTTAGAATGCATGATGTGCCGAATGAATGCTGTGTTTATTTCGCCAGTTAGATAATTCTTGCTAATGGATTGATGGCTTAAAAATTGAAATAGTTACTCTAATAAAACTAATAGCATTTTATAGCAAAGAACAGATTCTGCTACATCCAGATTTTTACGTCTGTAAAGTGTACCGTAATATAAATAACACATGCAGTCGATCATGTAGCAGAATATTTTACTCTGAGATTTTGCTTCAAAATGTTTAAGTATAATCCTTTCCGAAAGTGTAAACATTCTCCAATAATAAAAGTTAATGACTGCTTGAGTGTATGTATCTGTGTCTATGGCCCTTTACAAACCAACAGGTGGAAATAAAAAAACAAAATTTGGTTGCAACACCTTTGAGGATCGAAATGTGTATCTCTGGAGCTTCTTTGAAATTTTTTTTAGAATATTAATTATAAGCAAATATTCTACTTTTCAGAGATAGCTTCTGAAATTTTACCTCACAAATATTATTTTTTGTATCATCTTTAATAATTCCGAAAATTACCTTTCAATCAAATAACTACTTGAGTGAATATGATCAAAGACAGAGAGTTTTCTTAAATCCTGAAATACAAAAGCATTTTCCTAACTATGAACTTATCTAAGCTACCTATTTAAATATGAACCTTTTTAAAATGGAACAAATACAACTGCTTGAATTGTAAGTATACAACCAAAAAGTATATCAGAATTTTAAGCTTTTCATCAAACAGGTGAATTAGTTACATCCTGGATCAGGCATGACGAGTTTTTGATCGTTTCTTCCAGAGAGACCTTATGATTTCTTTTCTATATTTTAATCTCAAAATTTGCGTGAGCAAACGAAAATCTATGATCATGTTTATAAATTGCACGTTACACTATCCAACCTTTCAATATTGAAAGCAATATTGATATTCTGAAGAGATTTTAATAGAGTACAAAATTGTATTCTTTCATTGTTTGCTTTAATTGAAAATCTTTAAAATATGGATATGGTGCAAAATTCTCTCTTATAAACTCCGTTTCTTTTCAGTAGTAGATATCCTTTAGAAATATAATTCCAAATATGTCTCTAAGTCTGCATTATTTATTGTTTTTTTGGAATGAAGAATTTAAATTCCTTCGTTTTTTACCAATGCTATCTCGTCCTTGAATTATATTGTAAATTCTAAATGGTGTTTCCGCCAAATTTATTTCGTAAATTTTTCATGATCTAAAAATTATTTTTTTAATGTTCAAAAGCATATATTCAAACATTTCTATTCGGGAATTTTTTCTAATTTAAAACATAAAGCACTATTTTTTTTACCTCATTTGTTTGACACCTAATTTGTTTGACGGTTTATACAGCATTGCCCCTCAGAATATATTATATATATATATATATATATATATAACGTTAATATCTCAGACATAGAAAATCTCGGAAGTTCTAGATCTGAAAAGAAAGTAAATATGTGACAAAAATCACTGATTTTAAAGTTGTATACAGACTTATGGGCCACCCTGAGTTTTTAAATATCGAAATCCATTCCTGAGATAAAATAAATAAATAAATAATAAGATCTTGTATTAAAACACTTTTAAAACTTGGCAGTCTTCTTTGTCGAAATGAGAATTTAAATTTGCCTTTCCCATTGCTTTACATTTTCCGTTAAAATAATAACGAAAATAGAATAATAGTAATAGTTTTATTTAATTTTACTGGTTTTATGTTTGAAAAGATGAATCTTGTAATCGATTTTATTAGAGTTTTGAAATATTAATTGTGTATTCTCTTTGACTATTTTATATTTTCAGAACTTAATTATAAATTAATTGATTAATTTTATTAAATTTTATTTCAACCAGTGGCACCTGGTAGGGAATTTTTCAACAAATGTATTTCCAGTTCTTCATATCAATCTATTTTTATTCTACAATGAATTTTATTGAAAACAACGGGATTAGTAACGCTGAAGAATTTTTCTATCAGATTTTAAAAAAAGAAGAAATTGTTAATAATTTGGCCTTTTAAAAGAAAAAACTGAATTCTAAGAATTAGAATTATATTAAAAATGAAGTGACGAAACTAACATTTACTCTACATTTTGCTACAAATAAGCACGAAACATAATTTTTCCCTTACAAAAGTTCCAACAAAAACGCTTTTAAAAGTAGTTGCGTTTTAATTTGGTATTCGAGAAAACTTTAAATTTTAATTATGGCAGAGTAATTAAAGATAATGATGCAAAAATAGTAAACGTTTTTTGCGAATTACTCTTAAAACTAGCTTGAATGGGAATTTCGGGAACAAAAATATTTCTCTGTTGGAGTCTCTACAAATGTGATGAATTTTTTAACAAACTCTAGTTTAAAAAAATATATATATTTATCAGCCTATTTTCAAAAGAACCAATTTCTAGTGCATAATTTTTAATCATTAAAATTAAAAAGGTGAAAATCTTAATATAGTTTAGCTTTCGAAAGAAGTAATGGAATCTATTTATGTCTTTTTTGAGCTACTCTTCAGAAAATGCTGAATGTGACTCTCTGCTTAGGAGAGTAATTGTAAAGTTAATTCAAAAAGTGGTTCTTCTTTCATGTAAAGCAAAATAAAAAAGACGAATGATTTGCATTATTTTTAAACCCTCGTATACATTGACCACAATAATATGATCTATCATAATCTATTTTTAATCTAATCAAACCAGATCAACCTAAACCGCTGGATAATATACAATATCTATCAAGAATTTATAAACTTTGTAAGAAAGGAATATTTTCCGGAACTTCATAAAAATATTACCTAAAATATGTTCTATAACCAAGAGTTTTTTTTAAAGAATAATGGATCATTCCAACATATTTATAAAATCTTTTCTGAAACATGAAAAATTGATAAAAAAAAAATAAGAAAATATATTTTAAATAATGAAATAAACTTCTCAGTAATAAGAGACTGGTAATATATTCATTCTTTTTGCATGAACGAGTATCAGACATTTGGCTATTACATAAGCCGGAATCTGGAATATATATCAGTTTTCTTCTATGATAATGTTTTACGTTCACCAGTATTGCGACATGTACTTTAATTTCGATAAATACGATACCTGCAGTGAGATACAACTGCAGGTACTGCAGGTGTGTCGTCAGTCATTATGGAATAATTCCGATGATATTCATTTTAATATGGCGCAAAAAATAATGTTTAATCAAATTTAACGTTTTAAGTTGATTATTATTTCTTGAATACTTTCCCGAAAGATTTATCTTCAAACTTCCCCATGTGTATCATATAATTGATTTCATTTTAAAAGAATTTTTTTTTGAAAGTGTAAGTTCTGTAGAAAGCATTTGAATTACATTGAAATGAAATTCCTATTAAAATGTATTCTAAGAACCTCAATTACTGTTTATCGAGTAACTTTGCACAGAAAACGAATGTCCTGTTTTATCTGAACTAGGTGATGAAAAATACTTTTTCTTTAAATTTGTTTCGAATATTCAAAATTTTGTTTGAGTCGACAATAATATAAGTAAAAAATTGCTTGGAGTTTTATGTTTAAAATTAACTAATAAACATAAGAGCACTATTAATAGATAACGTAGAATTTTTTTCAGAAAAGTTCTAAAGTTGTTGCAACATATTTGGCATAACACTTAGAAGCGAATCTAGTGCTGAAGAAAAGCATTTGATAACAAAGGCCAAAAACACATATCATTATGCAAAATAAGTGCATTTATACTCTTCTTATCTAAATTGTCAGCAAATGAATTGATTTATAAAATGATCTATTTATTTATGTTTTCTTTTCCTCCAGGGTCGGATAAAACTAGATCATGTACATCAGTACATGATCTAGTTTTATCACCCTCAAAAAAGTCCAGCGGCAGGACATTCATGCAAGTCAGATATTTCCAATCCCACTGAAGATTAGATATGAGGCCTGGTCTATCGCATATTTGCGACTACTAAGGAAAACTTTGTTCCTGAGGAAAATTTATCTAGTCTTCATCAATCTCCAAAGCTCATTGTGCGATTCCCTAACATTTCGAAAGTTCAAAACCGTACTAGGATGTCGGAATCTGTTCGATTCATGCAAAGAGATAGATCGCCAAGTTAAATTATTTGGCACCTCCATCTGCATAGTGAGTTCTTGCAATGTATGTACTCCCATTGAAGCATCAAGAACCATTGTTCCTCTTTCAACCAAATTGTCAAACCAGTTGTTTTACAGCAAATTTTTTATTACCATCGCTATCAATATTCTGACTTCATCGTGGTTTTTCCTGGTGGATCCAAGGTAGATGGGCGTTTAGGTTTTGGCGTTATTTTAGATGATGCCAGTTACAGCCATAGTCTTTCTGTTTTGTGTTCAGTTTATAGTGCAGAAGCTATACCAATCTCTTTTGCTTTGCAACTCATCTCCTGCAGTAAGTCTCGAAAATTGTGTATTTATAGTGACGGTATGAGTGTATTGCAACAGCTGAAATATTGCAAGCACCACTTATCCTGTTTTGTTGAATATCGCAGATACAGTTCATTCTTTACAAAACAAGGATTTGGTGTTGTCTTCTGTTGGACTCCGAGCCATGTTGGTACACTCGGTAATAAGTTGCGGTTTTCCGCACAGGCGTTAGAGGCGCTCGCCTCGTACTTCTAAACCCTAGGGAGCCTCAGAATATATTCAACGTAAATTGCAGCGCTACGCCGATGGAGAATTTAAGACATTGGGTAGTGGAAGGGGCCTCAAAACAATTTTGCGTCTGTGGCCTCATATTGTCAAAATCCGCCACTGTCGGTAATAAGAAAGCAGAATGCAGACTGAGCAGCTTCTGTTCCTTTGGAGCATACAACCCCTTTTGCAAGCAAATGCAAATCTGTTCAATACTATACATTTACTAAATGGCAGAGGACGTGGGATTTGTATGATGACAATCAACCGCATCGTATTAAGCCTTCTATTGCTTTTTGGTCGATTTTTCCTATTCTTGGGATCGATGTAAAATTATTGTGGATTCGAAAAGGACTTAAGATAAATTCTCACATACATTTGATTTCTACGGATCCAGTACTGTTGTGCGCATTGCGTAATTTAATTTAAACTATTGACAGTATTTTAACAAAATGTCTCGATTAAAACTCTTTCCATTTAATCATTTAATCTTTTTTAAAACTACCATTTTAAACATAAAGGACTTGGCGGGTGAGAGTCCTGACCAAACTTTATTCGCTTTCCTTCGAAATATTGTTTATTTTTATCCAAAATTTAGTTCATAAGGTGTATTTTATTTGAGTTTTTTTTAACAGACGTGATTCAGTTTTGGTTAAGGAATCTTACTGTTTGGGAATGTTTAATAATTTCTCATTAACCTTTTAAGTAGATTTTTAGACTTACACCATTTTCACGTTTTAGAATTTTTACTTACGTGATTTTCTTATTTAACCTTACATTTCCATTTCCATATCACACGCCACCTATCTCACCCATTGGGTTTAGAGCCGGCAGAGGACGGTGGGCAATTTTTTCAGCAAAATGGTAAGAAGTCCCAAGATCACATGGAACGGGTATAAAATAAATAGAGTTAAATCTTTTAAATATCTAGGGATACACGTTGACGATCGACTCAACTGGCTGGAGCACATAAATAAGCAAGGAGAGAAAGCCAATAAAATGCAGCAAAACCTCAAAAGAATCGCAGGTGGCAATTGGTGAATCTCTCAGATACACAGATGGACTCTCTATAAAACGGTTATTGAGAGAATGCTGACCCACGGATCGTCAGCTTGGTGTCTAAATCCAACATTCAAAATGAAGAGGAAACTTTCTTCGATTCAAAGGCTATTCCTACTCCATATATCGGGAACTTATCGCACCACCCTAACGGCAGCGTTACAAACTATCCTCGGCATCCCACCCCTACACATGCAATTACAGTTCGAAGCCAGGTTTACAACAATTTATCGCCTAAGAATCCCTCTTCCCCCTATCATTACAGATATCAACCGCAAGATCTGGAGATGAACGCAACAGGCTGGTCCATTCATCCTTCAGAGCATCTCAAACCGAACCAAATCTCTTTTGAAGACGGAGAAGCATATATAGCCCGAAAAGACATTATAAATATTTTCACAGATGGCTCGAAAACCGAAAACGGAGTTGGAGCTGCCTTCTGAGCCTCGACCAATGACATCTGGGCCTACCAGTGGTCTGCTAAACTCAACGACAACAACACCGTATTTCAAGCTGAACTCACTGCACTTCGCGAAGCAGTAATATACGCATCTCATCTGCCAAACCACAATAACTCTAACATACACGTAGACAATAGAGCAAGTATCATGGCATCTTCCAATTCAAAGAGCACATACGAAACAGCAAGAAAAAGTTTCAAAATCCTCCTTACAAATCCAAGAATAAAAGTCTCTTGGGTTAAAGCGCATGCAGGCAATATAGGCAATGAGAGAGCAGACCAACTGGCAAAAGACGCAACACAACATGGGCAACCCTATTCACACACTAAGCTTCCTAAACCGCACATAAAAGGCCTCCTCCGGAAGAGGATGCTTGAGGAGTGGCAAACCTCATGGAAGAATGGTGATACAGGCAAAAACATCTATAACACCATGCCCTCAGTTAGTCTCCCTCCCACTAACTGGATTAGAGAGGATGTTATCTCTCAACATGGACCTTTCCCTGCCTACCTCAAAAGGTTTCACCTGTCTGACAACGATTATTGCAGTTGTGGTGGAATTGGCACGACACTTCACTATGCCACGGAGTGTATTTATACAGTGTCTTGGCATATGAGGAAGCCAGCGCCAAACTTCGAACAAAAATGGCTGAAAAGGGTCGCCAATAACCTCGTCTCCAGGCAGAAAATTCGTGGGATTATCAAATTCATTAGCGAAAACAGAGATCTTTTCCGGCCTAACTAGCCTTCAACTTTCAAGCGAGCTGAACTTAGTAGCTCAATTACCGGACATTCCTCCCTTCAAATAAAAGAAAGGTATAACATCATCTAAAGAAAAGACTATTATGAACTTATAGTGTAAATGTGAAAATGCCTGTGCTGTACATAATGTATATATTTCCTTCTTTTTGTTTATTTTTTTTCTTAAATAAAATTCCCCGTGTCTTGCCCATCAAACCGTTCAGTTACCCGTCTGGTCACGGGTATGGGGGTAAGAGACGGCGTTCTGTTCCGTATCTGGCGCAGCATAGCCAAAACCGGCTTTTGTGCCATTAAACATCAAATTCCATTCTATTCCATTCAACCAAATTCCCACATTCCTCAATGAAAAACAGGTGAACTGGAGACAGAATACAACTGGGAACTGTATAACAGTGCGCGGAGACAGCTGTTTAGATATTTTTATGAGGGACATGCTGGTTTTATCACCTATTCTACTCCAGTTCTTGAAGTGCTGAACTGCGCTATGGCTACATCTCATTCATTGTCCACAGCTACTTCTATTTATTTATTTATCACAGAATGAAGTACAGAATCCTCACGTAAAAGTGATAAATAGCACGGAAGAAATTTTTAAGTTAGGTTTTAAGCAGTAAAAAAGTTACTACTTTTTTCACATTGCTACTCTGAGTTTATTATAGTTTGGAGTTTTATTCTTTTGTTCGTTTTCTGCATGACCGCAAAAGAAAGTACGTCTTATGAATTCTCATATTTTAATATTCATCAATGGTTGTTATCTATTGGTTTATTTCAAAAAAATCATAGTAAATGGAAATCTTTATATATGCGACGATGCGTTGTATGACATGAGTTTTTTTATTTTAATTAAAGTATTATAAATGTACTTTTAATTTAGGTACCCAGATATTTTTTATTTTTAAAGCTAAGCAAAGGAAATGTGCTCTGTATATGATGCTTTCATGTAATTAAGAACTTTCTCAGAGAGTATGCAAACTTTGCCTTCTAATATTGAAAGTATATTTCTAGGAAATGTGGCTCCTGATGCAAATAACATATGTCGTTGAAATTATATATATATATATATATAATTATATCCGTCAACATCCGTCCTTCTAGTACGTAAAATTTATTCATACTTTGCTCTAATGTTATATCACATCTTACATTTAATCATATATATATATATATATATATATATATATATATATATATATATATATATATATATAAGGAGAAGTAAAAATCAGAAATAGAAAACTCAATTAAAGCACAATAACGTTTCTTCAGGGGATGAAGTTATTGTGAATTGCTAAAATATAAAAAGTTTGACATTTTTTTGCAATAAGTCAGGCCTAAGGCCTAAAATATTGATTTTCGTCCTTAATGTCAAACCAAAAACAGACAGAGGAGTTTTGAAAAATTAAAATCAAAGGTACGATGTGATATAAAATTAGAGCAAAGTAAGAATAAATTTCACGTATCAGAAGGACGGATGTTGACATGGCACAGTTTGCGGAGGGCTACGGTGCAAACCGGCGTTGAAGAGGTGTAAACAAGGTATCGAGTTACAAGTTTCGCGCTTAACTTTGGCTGTTGCCAGGGTAATGTAGTATGTTGGGAACGATGAAGATTAAATAGAAAAGCGATAACTATAGAAAACATAGAGAAATAATGAAAGAAATCAGTAAAATATGAAAAACCAGTGAAAAATGTCTAAAAGATGCGTTTTCGAGGTAAAAATATACAATAACACTAATTCTGACAAAAAACAAATCATGTACTAAAGAAATAGCTTCCAACATTAATAAAAATCCCCCCTCACTTTACGAACCTCCTGATTAATGAATTTAAGATGTAAAGTAAAGGATTGCTTATCAGAACGATGTCGACGCGAAGTATAATCTTCGCAGTAGGGTCACTCAAGTCCATAAGGTCTAATATTTTACCTCGAAAATGCATCTTTTAGACATTTTTCGCTGGTTTTTTCATATTTTACTGATTTCTTTTACTATTTCTCTACGTTTTCTATCGTTATTGCTTTAATCTTCATCGTTCCCAACATACTACACTCCCCTGGCAACAGCCAAATTTAAGCGTGAAACTTGTAACTCGATACGCTGTTTACACCCCTTCAACGCCAGTCTGCACCGTGGCCCTCCGCATACACTGCCACGTCAACATCCGTCCTTCTGGTACGTAAAATTTATTCATACTTTGCTCTAATGTTATATCACATCTTACATTTAGTTTTAATTTTTCAAAACTCCTCTCTCTGCCTTTGGTTTGACATTAGGGATGAAAATCAGTTTTTTAGGGCTTACGGCCTGACTTATTGCAAGAAAATGTCAAACTTTTTATATTTAAGCAATTCACAATAACTCCATCCCCTGAAGAAACGTTATTGTGCTTTAATTGCGATTTCATTTTACGATTTATACTCTATCTACCACAGCACTTTTAGAATTGCAGCTTTTAGCGCATTCATTGCGTATGTGTTATATATATTTGAAATGTGAAAAATTTATTTTACTAATATACATGATTTAGGGTTTCAATTATGATTCTCGCTTTATAACATCAGTAATGGAAAACACAGAATGTGCCCGAGGTTTGTAATCAACAGCAGATGCACTTTCCCCCCGTTTTCATTTAAATACTTAATTTTGTATCTGGAAATTCTTGATACTCAGTTTCGTGTGCTTTCAAGATTTAGTTTCTACAAAATGTTCCTTTCAAGTTTTTCTCCTATAATTTTAGCCTCAGGAAACTAAGTAATTTGCTAAAGCGAACAATTTTGACAACACCATTTTTTGCGGCTTGAACAAGATAGGCGTGACATATTCAATCATTCAATGCTTCAATTCTTTTCATTTACTCATTTTCATGGATTTGAAAATTTTGGGCAGGAAAAAAAACATTTGGAAATGGGTAAGTAATTATTCCATTTCGTTCTTCGCTTTGGATTTTTAAATTATGCTATATTAAAGATTTAGCGATAAGACTTAAAATAAGTATGTGTAAAGAGTCTGTGTATATCGAGAGAAATGTTTGACTTCTTATTAAACATAAATAAACTTGAATGTTCTATTTCACTTTATATATGAAGATTCGTCCAATTTTTTTTTTCTTTCTGGGTCATTCACTATTCTTTTAATAACACCGCAGTTTTCATTTGTTTAAATTTCCAACAATTTCCCCAAGAAAAAAGACAGACTTATCTTTTCTGTGTATGCCTACTCATAATAGTTTGTAACTCTGAAGATCTGAAAAGATGGCGAGGTCTTTTAAATCGTTCAGGTATTTTCTATTTCTAGAAAACTCTCGATATCTTTGAAAAGGAGAAGGTCAATTTCCTTTTAAACTGAGCTAAAAGATTTCTACCAGTATTAAAAATAGGATCGTGTATTTTCTTTTGCGGAGGGTGAAGGATTATCATCTTTGCAATTTGTTTTTGAGCTCATTTCTTTAACTCGGAAAAAGAGGAAAGCATTTCTTTTGAGGGTTTTCAGTTCGTATTTGAACGTATCGACAAGAACAGCAATAAATTTCGATAAAGTAACATTTAAGAAATTGCTATTTTCCTTTTATTCCGTGCATGAATAGAATTTCGAAACTTTTTTTCGAAATTAGCTACAGAACCTTTTCACTTTTAACGCATCAGACCAAAAACATATTCTGATTTATTTTTATCTGTTTAGATAAGAATAAGGATTTATAAGGCTTTTACACACCTTTAAATCGAGTTTTAAAAGTAAAAATACGCATTTTTGCACATTCTTCTATTTTACTTGAAATGAATCCATATGCCTTAGAAGATATTCTATAAAATGATAAAACGTTGATGTTGAGTCACTGTTGCTATTTTTGATCTCATGTAGTTAATGAAGTATGCAAAAAGAAAGAACTGCAAACACCAAAGAATTTTATATCGATATTTTGATGAATATCCGCGTTTAACATTCCCCGAGGCAAGAAAAACATTTAATTGTGTCTGAGGGTCTTCGAGTACCGTGACGTAAAAACGCAATACAATAGAGATTGAAATTTTTTATGTTGTCTCTATTTTGTTGTTTTCTGGAAAAAATACGATGGAAGTCTTGTTCTTTTCTCGTTCATTCGTGAGCATCAGAACATAATAACGCAAAGACGCTGATAGCTAGATAGATGATATTTGGCTTATGAAGCAAACTGTAGATTTATATATTATAACTTGGGCCAAATCCCTCAAAGATGTCACTGTATTTCGGTCTTTCTATTAGTGCGCATAAAACGCCATACCTCGAAAACGTACGAAGCTAAATAAATGAAATATGACGTGTGACTTGTCATCAAAATTGCAGATTTCTGACAAATTTTGGATTCAATCGGAAAAAAGAAAGAGGTCCGATATGCATGTTACTGTGAAAGACCTAAATTGGAGAATGTCGACACATGCCACAAACATTCACCGGAGATTATCAACATTCACCGACCGGAGAAACTGACATTCACCAGAGAATATCGGCATTTGCCAGATATCGGTCTTTCACAATAACATGCATACTACGTTTTCTTCCTAGTACTACAAAACTCAACAGAAAATTAACTGTTTTGTGTAAGAATAAGAAAACGTAAAGGAAGTGAACGAATTACTTTGGCGCAGATTGATCTCAGACGGCATTAAAAAGTATTTTTTTTCTTCTAATGGATTCTTCCGCGAGAAGCAAGAAGGTGATTCAGAAAGTAAGAATTTCAAATATGTATCTCTTCCTACGAACAAAGACGTTTTGCAAATGTTTAATCAAAAATGTTGAAAATACAGTAATTTATTCTGTACTTATAAAATATCAACAATAACATATTTAAAGAAAAGGTAAAAAAAGGAATGTCTTTGGAACTTTATGAAAATTGTGAGAGGAAAACAGATTGAAGCTGAAGATAAATTATTTTACTGAAACAAAAAATATATCTAAAATTGTTATATAAATTTAAAGAAGTATTTTGTTGAAGAAGGGTCTCCACAAAGTTTTGTCATGTTTAGGAAGGTGAGATATTCACATATTCTAACAGAAATTTTTCTGGAAAGTTTAACACAACTGCAACTGGAGATACCACAGTTCAGAAATCGATTATCTAGCAACTGAGGTACTTAATTAATATAAAATGTTAACTAAGTGAAAGTAAGGACAAACATTTCTGAATGTTTATTCTAATTTTAATTAAAACATATCTAAAGAAAAGTTGTTTAGATGGTTAAAATTGTAATGTTAAATTATATAATTTTTTTAATGTCATCTCTACTTTTTACTACTACTTTTTAATGTCATTTTCGACTGCATATCTTAGTTTGCAATGAGTTTATTCACACATTCCTGGCATACTCTTTAAAAAGCCAAGGCAGATTTTTGTCAGATGACTCCTATTGCACCAGATAGAGGTAGAAGCGGAATTGTTCCTAAACCTGAATTGCAGAATTAAGAGGAGTTGGAACCCTAAGTCCGCTAACCCTAATCCTGTTACTTCGATGTACCTTTTCTCAAAATCTGTTATAGATTCATGTTTGAAATTTTTTTATAGCAGTAAAGTTCATCCTTCTCATTACACTAAAATGATTTTTTTTAAATATAAAAGTTTATTTTTTACAAATTGTTTTGTGTCAAAACAAAAAAAGTTAAATTGGCCATTTCAATGTACCTTTTCTCAAAATATGTTATAGATACATGTTTGAAATTTTTTATAGAAGTAAAGTACACCTTTATCATTATACTGAAATGAGCTTTTGGTTAATTTTTAATTTTTTTATGAATTTGCAAAATATTTAATTAGACGTAGTGAAATTTTACCCTATTTTGACACAAAAAATTGCAAAAAATAAATTCTTGAGTTTTTTAAAAGGCTCATTTCAGTATAATTAGAAAGGTGTACTTTACTTGTAGAAAAATTTCAAATATGTATCTATAGTAGATTTTGAGAAAATGTTCATCGAAATGGCCACTTTCACATTTTTTGTTTTGACACAAAAAATTTGTAAAAAATAAGTTTAAATTTTTTTAAAAAGTCATTTCAGCATAATGAGAAAGATGTTCTTTATAAGATTATTTAGATGTATAAAAAGTTCAAACATGAATCTATAACAGAGTTGAGAAAAGGTACATCGAAGTAACAGTGTTACGGTTAACGGACTTAGGGTTCCAACTCCCCTCAAAAACACTTAAAATTTCCCAACTTCATTAACGCTGCGGTGTGAGGTGAAAATCTGACTGCTTCTCTTTCTTTTGCAAATGAAACTAGGTTCAAATAGCCAACAAAGGAAAGATTCCGAATTTAATTTAAAGGTAAAGGACAAAGAAAAAAAATAGTTTTTTTTCATTGTCGGACACAAAGTGAAAGAGGACGCAGGTAAAAATAAAATTATCCAAGTCCATTCATGAAGTGATCAGCTCTGCTCAGGAAAAAAAAGAGGTAATTAATTAGTCAACTGCGAAAGCAAGGTGAGATGCTTTCAATAGATTAAGTTACTTAGTTGCACGACCAGCAAACACGTACTTAATTTACAAAAATCTAATTACCCTTTTTCAAAGGACGGCGAAAGAAAAGCCTAAACTGTCGGTTGAATCAGTCTCGCTTTGTATTCTTATCCAGAGGGTCCAAAAATAAAAGCATAAGCATCAAAAATAAAAATGTAAGACCAGCTATATAGATTAATCTATTAACATTAACATCTTGGGGCGTTTTGTCATTCTTCGTTTTCAGTGCTCTATTTAAAGAGTGGAGGAAAAATAATTCTCATCTTTTGAGATAATATAATTATGGTTGCTTTTTTAGTGTAAATTAGAAACCTAACTGTCAAAAATATCACCCCCCTTTTTTGAGATCAGTAAGGTTTTAGTCCTTTATGAAGTCTATGCTTGAGAATTCGTTATTAATAAAATGCTTTTTTCTTTAATATCATTTCTTTAAGTTATATTAATTCTTTCTTAATTACGTTTCAAGTGAAGGATAGTTTTGCTGTCCATAGTTGCCCTTTTTGTGGCTACATTTATTTTACTAAAACATTCTATCCTTTTTTGCAACTGTTCTGTGTTTCGAAAATACTTTTCAGGTAATTCAAATTTGTGGTATTATTTATGAATAAATTACCTTTGAGATATCGTTGTTACTGAGATACTTTCATTTGTTTTATAAAATGCAGGTATTCATAGACTTTTCTCAAATAATCCAGTTCTATTCCAGTAATACAAGACGAAGGGAAATTATTGATATAAAAGTTTTATATCAAGACTATTTTAAGAAAAAATCACTGAGCAACTATCATATTCAGAAGGTTTTTCGGGATAGTTTCCTTTGTCCTGCTATGCCCAAATGTTTTGCTGTGCAAAGAAAATAAATGTGCATATACAACAGACAAAGATTTGTAGCAATGCAAAATTTCATATTTGCAGTCAACTGTTTATAGCATATTTCGTAAGTCTGAGTGTCGTTTCTCTTTCTTCAGTTTAGCTTAAATTATTATTGCATTGATTGATATCTAAAAATGTAATTAAATTTTAAGTACTCTTTTATTAGTTTAAAAATATTAGAATTTTTTTCATTTTAGTTATTTCATACATTTAATCTTGAGTTATATTGTTTCTCAAACTCGCTGCAAGTTGGTGTCACTGATACGGAACAAAAATTTACTTTAATTATTGATTAACTGATATATAAGTTCTGAAAGTGATAAAATAGTGTATTTTCATCGAGAATATACAAGTGTACAAAATTTCAGGCATCTGGCATACCAGGAAGTGAGTAAAAATCGACAATAAAATTCCATCTTTACAAGCGCGAAACAAGTTAAGTTTAATAAAAGTGTTTAAAAAAGTTATACGAGCTATTATATGATTCTAAAAGTATTACTCAAAATCTGGTGGACAGGTAACCCTTGTGAAACGCGGTTTCTAATATGCTTGGTATAAGAATCATTTTTACATGAAACATGAACTACTAATAGTGGGAGATTTGGTTCTGAAAATTAAAAACAGCATATTATTCTATTTTTACGACAAATAATATTTTCATAACAGCATCTTACAAAAGAAGAATGAAATACATATGAATTAAATAATTTCTTCTCGTAATGACTACTAAGCACGTAAACGGTATGCCTGTGCATTCTGGCAATCGCACAGATTTACTATCTCGGTATCATTGTCACATACCAATTTTTTTTTTTATTTCTCTAGCTTTTAAACGATACGAATGAAAGACACCCATTTGACGGATTAAGTCCAAAATTTGATACAAATCTTCGATTCTGGCGCAAAGGCCAAGTATCATATTTCGTTCGTCAGGGTGTTTTTTACGATCTCTTTCATGAACAGACAGACATATTTCTAAAAATGTTTTTATCTGACTCAGGGAGGTGTAAAACGTGTTGATTCATTAGAATCTCATCATCGATTTTTTGTCGATTACAGTATTTTCTCTTTGTATGCTTTGCATACGAGAAGGTGAAAATACTTGAAAATTTTTCAAAAAATAAAACAGAGTACTTTTATAAGGAAAATGTCCTCAGATTCACATGTTAGTGCATTTACATGAATAAAAAGCGAGAGTGCTTCCACTTTCTCGTACACTAACATAATCTGGAGCGTTTTCTGCTTCATACTAAAGTGAAGAAAACCGAGTATGGATTTTGATATCTTATTTTCTACCGATTGGGTGCAAAATGTTACACAACACCACCTGATGTCCCCGTGCCTAGAGTCCTTATGGCTCTTTATAAGCAGTTTGAATGGACAGGAAGTGGAAGCTTACAGATACCACCAAGCAACCATCTGAAAATAAGGGAATGATTACGTGGGGGATACAACGCAAGGTCAGGACATTTGAGGTATATAGTCCATTGCAATTAGGCAAATTGGGAGGAAAAATTTATAGTTTTTAAACTTTGGTCAAATACTCCTTTGGCCTCAAGGATATGAGAACCAAAAAGTTTCCCTCCTCAGAGGATAGCTTCCCCCTGAACACGCCAAACCGTAAAATAGTCCAGTCGGCTGGAGTTCAAATCGGAAAATATTTATGGCTAAGGTTTTATTGCTTTAATCACTTCATTTAGGGTCCAGTATGACAACCCCAAGTTTTCCCCCTCCGGCGAGGTGAGCATCGGCTGCTGGGGGGGAACTGAAATGAAGTGGGCTAGTTTTTCCTAGATTACTGCAAAACAACATATTCAATGTTAAAAATTATTTTGATGAAAGTTATAGAGCATAAAGTTCTACGTCGAATGAATACCAACACTAAATATTTTGTTGCAGTAGTATGTTTAAAAAACTCTTATAATGATTTTTCAATTCTCAAAAAATAATCGTCATTCTTCCAAAAGACGCATAGAGTCAAAGAAAGTTATCTAAATAAAGTTTGGATGCAAAAGTATTCACTTCTGTAAGCATATACATATGTCGGTGCACAAATACCAGAGAGCTAGTGTAATCGTTGCTGCTGAAGAACACAAATGTGCTGTACTAGTAGGGGAAGACAGATCTCCTCATCATACATACAGAAGCATCTCCATCTGCATATATTTTTCTGTTGACACCAGGGGAAAGAAACTCACCGAAAAAACTGTTTTCTGCCAGCAGTTTTAAATATTTCCGATGTATGAAAAATTCCTTTTTATTCCTTCACACTTTCAGCGTTTGTGATACGACCTCCTCATTCTACAGACAAGGAAAGAAGAAGTTTGTTAAGTTGATCCTTCGTAATGAAGCACTTTTACAAATTATTTAGGTTCATATAAGCAAACAAGCCCAACTGGACCGTATAGTTGATGCAGGGCAAAGACTCTTGGTTACACTGTTTGAAGGTAAAGATGACGATACCTTGAATTGTTTAAGATTTCAGTTGCTTACAAAATCGCTCGTTAAAGATATTTCAATTTGGCTTCATTCCTTCAATGCTGGAATCTGTACGCCAGCATTGCTTAAGAACATACTGACAGATTCAAATCTTGTTGAGTCAAGTGATGAATCCGCTGAATTGGAGTTGGTAAATTATCAAACATGGTCTGACTCTAATTACCACCATCAAAGATCCAGCTCTACAGTCGCTTTTGATGACCATATCCTGGAAATACACAAAATGATGTAGATCCACTTGCAGCTGCAGAAAATTGGAACTTGTGAATTGTGCAAACTGCAAAGAAATTTATGCTCTAACGCTCCTCCCGAAACTGATGAACAAATTCTTCAACTGAGTGAGAACGATAAAGACCAAGATGACTTTGAAGAAACGGAAAATTTATTGACATCCCGACTGAACGGTGCGTGATTCTATTAATAATTACAAACATTCGTTGTCTTATCTTCTCAAATTGTTTTATCTTGTTCACATTTTGCTAACTTTGTACATTTTTAATATAAATTTATATTACCTATTGAATGAAAAGTTTCATTTGCTGCAATTTCACATTTGCCGTTTCTTCTTTTTTTTCCTTCTTCAATTTTTAAAAAAGTTGCAAATTTGGTTTGTCTAGTACTGGCTTAGTTTAGTATACTCTATTAGCACAAGATATTTTAAGATATTTCCACGATATTGTTAAAATATTCGGAATGCTGCACAACATAGTAAAGATATCGTCTGGATATCGTAGAGCATTTTGCGCTAATAGGGTAGTATAGTTCAGTTAGATCAATGTCCCGTTTAGAGGTTTTATGGAAGCTATTTTGGAATGGTCTTCCTAATTTTGAACCGTGGTCAGATAAAGAGGATACTACCTTAGATGGTACGCTTTCTCCTAACTTCCAAACGACACTAGCGCTCAAGTATTTGTGCACCGACATAAGTATATGCTTACAGAAGTGAATACATTTGCATACAAACTTTATTAGACAAGTTTCTTTGATTGTATGCGTCGTCTTTTGGAAGAATGACGATTGTTTTGGGGTTTTTTTTTGAAAATTGGAAAATCATTATAAGATATTGTAATCATACTACTGCAATAAAATATTCAATGTTGGGATTCATTAGACCCAGAATTTTATGCTCTATAACTTTCATCTATACCATTTTTAACACTGAATGTGTTGTTTTGTAGTAATATAGGAAAAACTGGCAAAACACCCCACTTCACTTCAGTTCCCCCTCCTAGCAAACGACTCTCACCTCGCAGGAGGGGAGAAAATTTGGGATACTCATACTGGGATCTAAATGAAGCGATTAAAGCAAGAAAACCCTATCCATAAATATTTTCCGATTTAAACCCCCCCCCCCCGACTGGACTATTTTACGGTTTGGCGCTTTCGAAGTTCCAGGGAAGAGTAAGGGGGGATATCTCCCCTGGGGGGGGGGACTTTTCGGTTCTTATGTCCATGAGGTCAAAACAGTATTTGGCGAAAGTTTAAAAACTTTATATCTATGTATCCTATTTGCCATTTTTGGGTCTAATTGCATTGGGCTAATACTGTATGAATGTATGACAAACACAATTTGAAAAACTGCTACAGAACAAGAATGCGGTAAAATAGCTAAAGTATGAAAATGAGCATGAAAAGTCATAATACATAAGAAACTGTTACACAAGAAGAAAAAAGGCATTCTAAATACTGGAATACATAAACAAATATTTACAAATATATATAACACTTCGAAACATAATGCACTGTAGATTTCTGTTGTACTTTCTAAAAGTGGCGAACTTCAAAACACCCATCCCTTTAGAAAACTATTAAAGTTATGGAGGATTTGAAGGAATGATGTATGCGAGGATAAAATTTACAGTTTTAATGGGAAGACCGAGTACCGAATTTCGATTGTCTAGGACTCAGTGGTCGGCAAACTTATTAGTCAAAAGAACCAAAGATTAAGATTTCCTTTGAGAACCAAATTCTTTTCAATAGCCATGTTTCTCGGAGTCGGTTTAAACTACCTACTAACATTAAATAAAACCAGATATTATATTAATCGTACGTAAGGTAGGTGAGCCAAAGATGGGCGTAGTTAAGCTATGAGGATTTTTTAAAATTTCCTGGTTAGGTGTGTGTGACTGATTTTTTTTTGTAAAGTTTTACACTTATCTCTAACACATATCAAGTATACCTTCTTTATAAAATAAGATTTAATTATCTTTATAATACAATTTCAAAATTAGAACTGATGGGACACCTTTGGCGCATAGTGTTCCAAAAGTGGCTCATATATTGAAATCACTTTTAAAATGTGAAAAAATACTCGGAAAACTATTTTTGCTTCCAGAAGAGTATTACAATGTTCGATACTTTATGTTTATATTTATAACAATAACTAGGCCAAGAATTAACAAAAGTTTCTTTTAGATTTCGTGAGATTTTTCTGATATGCAAATAAAACTATAACCACCATTCAATTATTAAATAAAAAATATAACTTCTATTGTTATAAATTTAACAACAAATGGTAATAAGCTTTTTCAGCTATTTAAGTAGAAATTTTGAAAATTGCCCTTACAATATTGATTTCAATATTTGTTTCCTAAGGTGACCCGAACCCGGACCACCTTGGAAACATGCATATGGTAGCCATTTGCACGACTTAAAACTACTAATATGACAAATTTATTAGAATTCAAGTAAATGTGGTTAAAGAGAAAGAAAAAACTTTCAGAAAACGTGCCATAACTCAAAGTTCTAAGAATTTAAACGCATGTAAATTAAAATATCTTCTTACCTGGAAATTAGAACGACTTCTCCTCAAAAGTGAAATCACTGCATACCATGGAGGCCGAGCAAGGTGATCTCTTCAAATGCATCCACGTGCACTGCAGATACATGATTGACAATGCAGTAGCACCATGGTGTAATTAAAAATGAAATTAATTCTACTTTTGAGGGGTGGGTTTCCTTAGGAACACTGGCCACCTTTGGCTCACCTACCTTAATCGAAATCGACTCGTTGTCAAGCCGCACTAAGGTGGCTAAAGAGCCTCGATTTGCCGACCACTGGTCTAGGTCAGTGCGTTTTCGAGTTATCGCCCTCATAAACTCGCAAATATATAGACCGACAAATGTTGAACCCTTTGACGAATGTCAAAAATTCGATACATACCTACAATTAAATTGAAAATTCTAGTAATCTAGTGATAAAACTATCCTCCCAGTCATTTGCGGTTTTGAGTAAGCGCGTTCACATGGATATGGACGGACAAAAAGACTTCCTCTAGAAAGCATATTGAGTCCAAAATTTAACAGCAATTTTCAATTTTGGTGTAAAAGTTGAAAAATCAAATTGAATGCATGTAGATCGTTGCGTTTTTGAATTACCGTTTTCGCTGATCATCAGACAAACATGATTCAAAAAATTATTTTTTGTCTTCAGACTGAGCGAGATATGAACATAGAGATTCAGCAAAAATCTCGAGATGGAATTATTTGAAGATTACAAAGTTTTCGTCAGATACGATAATGTAAGAATTGCACCACAAGCGTTTTAAAACTGGACATCAGACTTTATCAGAATCAAATCAGGAATTTGTTTTTTTTTCAATTACTTTACATTTCTCGTTCAACAAAAAGTAATTTTTCCCTTCTTAGACAACTCAATTTATATCCTCCCATGCAGTCTTTCTTCAAAATAACAAGAATACGAACTCTTGAATAAAACTTTTTCGTCAGATTTCACAAAAGAACATGTAATTTAGTCACCTTCTCTTAAAAGAAAGAGGTTGATAATAAGAATTCACTTTGAAATCACAAAACCAACACATAAAATACATTTTGCACAAAAAGATATGAAACATAATTTTTCTACACAGATAATCCCACAAAGATACAAAAATTATTTTTTTAAAAAGCGATGCACTTCAATTTGGAGTTACAGAAAGTTTTGCACTTTAATTACAGCAAAGTAATTAAAGATAATAATACACAAGAAGAAAGCCTTTGTGCCTGTTATTCTTATTTTGTACTTAAAATGGCAATTTCGGAGCCAAAAAATTTTCTCAATTGGTGTTTCTAAAACTGTAATAAATTTTTCAGTGAATTGAATTAAAAGGAAAAAAAATATTTTAATTACATTACTTTAAAAAGTACCAATTTCTACTTTACAACTGCTTTTTTTCATTACGATGAAAAGGTGAGAATTTAACACTTAGTATTTTACAATTACTAGGAAGTAATGGAATCTAATAAAGCCTTTTTTGAGTTACTCTTGAGAAAAATGCTAAATACGACTCTCTATGCAATGAATGTATTTATGAAATTAATTTTAAAATTAATTTCTCTTTTCAGTATGTTAAATAAGATTTCTAATTTGTTGCTAAAGAAAGTCGAATAAATTTATTTTTGGAATGTGAGCGTCAAGTAACTTCAAAAGGGATTGTCATCATTCTAACCATAATTATAAGATCTAACATAATAAAATGTTAATCTAACAAAAATAATTCAACGCAAACCGTTGTAAAACATGTATAATGTGTCAAGAATTTATACATGCTTTAGGTCAGAATTCTTCACATAGCCTAAATAAAAAATTACCTCAGAGTAATTCTACAATCAACAATTTTTAAGAAAGTGTTTGGTAGGAGCTTTATTAGAAATATAAAAAAAACCATGTATGGATAAGAATAAAATATACTTCACCATTAATTATCCTTTAATAAGAGACTGACAGTATGTGAATTCATATTGTGGGAATGAATAACAGACATTTAGCTGTTGCAGAATCCAGCATCTGGAAACTATCGGTAAACTTCTTACGATGAATAATGTTTTACGATTTCACCAATATTGCGATACGTGCTTTTCTTTTGTTCACTATAATTCCTGCAACAGAATACATCTGTCGTTATTGGCATCATTTATTGTATTTCATTTTTTGTATCATGTTTTCTAAACCATTTAAAAAGAACTTTCTTCTGAAAATATAATTTTTACGGTCATTATTTATACGTATACTTATTTGAATTTCCACTTGTACTTTATTTATGCTATACTTATTTGAATTTTCACTTCAAATGTCTAACATCTAAGTCTTCATTTAGTTATTAGCTATTCGTCGAAATTTTATGTCTCTGTGTCTAAATTAACTATATGATAAAGAAAAAAATCCTTTAATCTGTGATTAAGTTTGGAAAACTCAGAATTTTGTTTAATGTCGACCAAAAGTTGCTGGAAATTTTATGTTTAAAATTAACTAAAAAGCATTTAATTGTTTTGGAAATATATCTTGTTAATACCCTAGTAGTGCTTACGTTCAACGTATTGAAAAAAGAGCCAATTATTATACAGAATCAATGCATTTACGCAATTCTTATTTGAGGTATGGGCAAATAAGTTGGCTTAGAAAATTATTTTTTATTTAATAATTAATTTCGATATAGTTGCGAATTCTTCGAGATCTTAACAAAACTAGGCCAAAGTCAACCCTCAAAAACATCCAGCAACATTTAAGGTCGTTCATGCAAGTCAGATATGACCAGTACCAAATACGACAGGATATGGAATAGTCAGATGTGATCTGTCTTACACTTGCGACAAGTGGAAAAACCTTTGTGTTTCCCAACAAATATAAAAATTCTGGTATGGCAGCTAATAAATTTGTGAAAAATAGCCTGTTCGTTTCAAACAACTTGGAAGTCGTATTGAGTAATTAACTCTCATACTCACCTTGTATAGAGTAACTCAACTTGCATAGAGTAATTACAAAATAATCACTGGAGTTTGAAATGCTATAACTTTAAAAACATTACTTACGCT
>BGPR01001974.1:0-39394 GCA_013235015.1 Araneus ventricosus | reverse complement strand
AAAATAATCACTGGAGTTTGAAATGCTATAACTTTAAAAACATTACTTACGCTCCTCTGTGTGAACAGAACGAAGGAGAAGCAGGCGCTCTATTTTTATTTCCACTTTTCCAATGAACTTTCACTTTTCCACGTAAAGTACCAGGCGCAGCGCAAACGCCTTTTTAGCTTTAAGCAGTAAAATGAAAGAAAATATTTATTGTATTAAGAGACATATGATTGGTCGATGTGGTGCTGGCAACATAGGCTTTTTTAGGTGCCTCCACAAGTCACTACGTCTTATGGTTTGGGTTAATCTTCCTTTTGGGTTAGGTTAGAGACAAGGGATTGCGGTTATTACAAAAACAACCGGTTTTTGGTTATACCGGTTTTTTTCACCTCCGGTTCAACCGGGCGGTTAAAACCGCTCAAAATAAGGGTTTTTTGAAATAACCGGTTTTCGGTGGTTTTTTTCAAAGAAACAACGTTTGTAGACAAAATTTATTATTAATAATAATATACAACAAGTAAAAATTAATACTATAAGTAATATCAATAAATAAGTAATGATTATAAATAATAATTAATACAATAAGTAATAATAAATCAGTAATTAATACGATAAATAATTATTGTAGGCAAAATTTCAAGAATTGTATTAAGTATTGTAGACAAAAAAAGAAATTAGTGAGTACAGACGTAAATAATTGCATTTTATGTTGTTTGGTCTATATGCATAGTAATAAAAAAACTATGCCTAAAATTTTTTATATTCCCCCAGTCCTATTAATTATATTTATTAAAATATTTTTGCACACTAAATTTTAAACAAAATGTTCCACTCTTCTGCGATCAGAACCAACCGAGTTATGAAAGCTTGACTATGACTATTTTAGACCATTTCTATGCCCACCTCGAGGAAGCGGTGGCGTTGATGGGCCTAGCATGATGATATTTAAAACTTTATAACTCGAACCTAAAATCGAGCCTATCTTTTGATAGCTGATTTTGCCGGGTTTTCTTTACCCTGTTATTGGATTTAAAATAAATAACCGGTTATAACCGGGACAAAAAATAAACGAAAAAAACGGTTAACCGAAGCAAAAAAAACCTGTTTTCGGTTTAAACCGGTGGGTTTTCCCCATCCCTATTACAAACATTGTGTGCATACCACTGTTGCTAGCTACATTGAATGAACTCCCGAACCGTATTACGGATGTTTTTACGAACATAGGCAATGACATACCTCATGTTTTCTAGGAAAAACTGGACCGCTGTAGAGATGTGTGGTGTGTAACTAAAGGAAGACATATAGAACTTTTGCAACTGAAAAAAAATGGAATGGAAAATTTGCACGGTTGTAATACATTTTGAAGTATATGAGTTAAAACCCTAGGATTGTTTGTTCTGACCTTCATCTTGTTCACAATGGCCAAAGTTGCGAGTTCTTGCCGTGTAAGTACTCCCATAGAAACAACAGGGCCAATTGCGCATTCTTTAGCCCGTTTATCATCCATCTTATTAAAAAATAGGTCAACCTGAGAAGGAATCCACTAGGCATGTGCAACAGTGCATGGAAGGAATTTGTTTAATCTAATGCTAACATTGATCGCATAATGTTAAGCATAATGCTGATTAATCGCAGACTCTTTTCCAATTCCAAAGGGGCTGAATGACACTGAGCTTATCTGTGGTTAGGTTAACGTCCCGTTTTGAAGCAACACGAGGGCTATTTAGGGACGGATCTCGTAATTTCGAACCGCTGTCAGATAACAAGGGCGACACCTGAGCTGGCACCCCCTCTCCAAACTTCCGCGCCACACCAACGGGAGGGCGTTTGGCCACTTCGTATGATTTAGCGTGCAACAGGCCCCATATATGGCGGAACTTCAGCGGAATCGGGTTTGGAACCTGCGACCCTCCAGTCCCGAGGTCCAGACATTACCACTAGGCCACCGCGGCCTCAGAGCGTATCTGTGAGAATCCATGCCATTCTGTTGAGATCGAGTCATTCACATTATTCGGAGCTACTTCAATTTATTCATTTATTGCTGAGGTCGTCTGTGAGAATCCATACCATTCTGTTGGTATCAAGGCATTCACATTATTCAGAGCTACTCCAATTTATTCATTTATTGCTGATTAAAGTACAGAAACCGCATATGAAAGTTCTGAATAACACGAAAGAAATTTTTAATTACAGCAGGGTTTTTTTCCATATTGCTACTCTGCGTTAATTTCCGTCAGTTTTAACTCAGAATTTATTTTTTGAATGGTCTGAAAAGAAAATCTGTCACATTTCTATCAATTATCAATTTTTTTTATTCTCAGCCTAGCTTCTTGGGTATTGATCTATTTTGTAACAAGAGAATCGAATAAAATTAAATTAGCAATTAAAACAAATTTAAAAATAAATATATGTATACACTATAAAATTTAAACAATGTTTAAGTAGCATGCAATATGCCGCTGCATATAAAACACTAAGGAAGTCAAAAATTATTCAAAGAAAGTAAATCAAGGGCTATAGACTATATAAGATATGTATTCAAATTACTTGCGAAATTTTTCTGTCGTCTTAAAAAGCTTCTCATAGCCCGAAATTTCCCAATCAAAGATGAACAAGATATTTCTTGTTTTTTACTTTCTTTGACTAATTTGTGATCTATTTTGTTGGTTAGAATGAATAACAAACTCTTTAAATGCCACAATGCATCGCTTAACGACAAATACTTTTATAAATTTTTCATTTAAATAAAAAGTTCTTTGAACCCTTCATTTACATAACAAGTATTTTAATAACAATATTACATATTTATTTTTTAATAATAATTTGTAACCCTGGGCCTTTTATATATTTAAAATAACTTAAAAAAGGAATATTGTAAACATATGAAGTTTTCTTTAAAACTAGTAGCATTAGTGTTTCGCAGAATATGAAGGTTTTCCTTTTTTGCAGTTATTAAAAGTATCTTTCTGAAATATATAGCTTCTAATAGAAATAACATATGTCTTGCCATTTTCAAAATTTTTGCTTAGGCTTTTAACGATATTTTTTATTATTTGTTACTGAAATTACAGTAACACTAAGAAGTGGACATAAATAGAAAAACAACTTCATTAAATGTATTCATGCTAATTTCACTCACTATTAAAAATAAGAGATTTATTTTGTTCATATACATGTTTTGGAGTTAGAGGGGCTCAATTATGATATTGCCTTGGAACTTCAGTAGCAACTAAAAGGGAAAGTGCCCCAGGTTTGCTATTCAAGAGCCGTTGAACTTTTTTTCCATTTTAATTTAAGTAGCTCCGTATGTGGAAACTTTTAATATTCAAATGAGAGATCTTTCAAGAGTTGGCTTCTATAAATGCTGTTTTTCAAGTTTTCTCTTCTAATTACGACCTCAGGAAACTAAGAAAACTATTGATGGAACTAGCAATTTTTGTGGCTCGTTTTAAGAACCATATTGAACAAGTTAAACGTGACTTACAAGCAATCTTTCAATTCTTCAATACTTTTGGATAATTTTTTTCTGGTTTTAAAGATTTTGAGGAGGAAAATGTTAAGTAAAGGTTTGAAACTAATTATTCATCTTTTTTAATTTTGTTTACTGGCTAAAAAAGAAAGTTTATAAGCTGCGTTTTCTTTCTTAAATTGTTGATTTTTCACTTTTAACAAATCTTAATTCGCAAACAATACTTCAAGCATTGTTTTTCTTTTTCACGCATATTTATTTAAGTGTATTTTTATGCACATTCATTTTTTCAAAAAAGTCGGGCAATTTAATTGAAAGTTTTTCAGAAGTACTGACATACTCATAACATCCACGTTACATGGAATAAAATTTGTTCTCAAAACTTCCAGGTGTATCAAGCTGTCCATATTACTCTTTCTACTATGTTGTCATACTTAAAATGTTTGTCAACCAGTTCGCGCGCGTGAAACGTTGCATTCTACACGGGAGTAATCTATTGCTCGACTGAAGCAGGCTTATACAGTGTGTCCCATAAAGGTGGAACAAGCATTTATTTCCTTAAATATTGCACTAAGTCATATATTTTCAATTACAAAGTTTCATCAAATTAGGTAGGAATTTGTGTGAAAACACTTTGGCTACTGTGGAAGTTGAATATAAAAAGGTAAAAAAATTAAATATTTATACTTTTTCCATACAGCAAAAGTGTCAATGAGTGAAATATTTCTCATACCCTCATCTATGTATAGGCTAAGTTTCAGGATTCTTTCTGCAAAACATACAGTTATATGTTAATTTTTAAATTTCAAGGGGGCTGCTCACAAATTTTTATGGAGATTATCAACGAAAAAAGTTAAAAAAGAGAAAGGAAGAGAGAAAATGAATGAAAAAGTAAGACATACACAAGATGGGGCTGCACATTAAATAGTTTTGGAAATCACTAAAATTCGCTCAAAACGTAATAATTAATGGACGAAGGCAAATAGCTATTCTTTCTGTTTTAGAATTTAGCCAGAAATGGATTTTCGGATGCTCCTGTTTTGCGCTGGGCCAACTATTGTTTTGTTCCCCTTTCAATCTTACCCATGGTTCGCCTTCACGCTCTTTATTTTTTATTTTTTGATTGGCTGATTTTAGGTTTCGGATTCACATTCATGTTGCCTCAACGGGAACTTGGCGGGTTACTAAATATTCGATTTCGGTTGTTAAAAAAGTCACTCACCGAAAAAAAGTACTGTAATTTTCTAAAATACAATTCAGATAATTACAACTACAAATGTGGACTATTTTAATGTAAAGCTATTTTTGAAAAATTGTATTTAATTTGTATTCTAGTGTCATTTTTATAGCACTGCTTGCTTCTGGGAAGATGAGACTCACTGGTGATATGTCACCGATATTTTTTTGAAGGTTGACAAGATGAACTGTTTTTGTAAATACTTCAATTAATGTATTATTTGTCTATTTTTTAAATTTAAGAAGGGTTAACAAATACATTGTTACTTCTTGATTCCGCCCTGTAAATAATTTTTTTAAATATCTATATAATACCTACAATGTAAATCGAAAGACTGGATCAAGCAGAAGTGAAAGGTATGGAAAAGTAGCCTGAGGAAATAAATTTTTCTTGTTATATATCTGTAAGGTTGCAGACAGAAGCGTGTAACTTTGTATGTGAATAGATGAATGTAAGAAAAACAATTTTCTAGCTGACATTTTTGCTTTATGGGGGCTGTATAAAAATTTAACTTTTACAACTTTTATTATCAATACTTTTGGACATCAAACTATTTTCATACAAATTCTTACCTTATTTGATGAAACTTTGTAATTGGAAGTATATGTCTAGCACCAATATTTAAGGAAATAAACGCTTGATCCACTTCTTTGGGACATACAGTGGAACCTCGCTTAACGTGCATAATCTGTTCCAGAATCTAAATGTGAAACGTTCGTTAAGCGAAAAAATGTTTCCCATATAAATCAATACAAAGTACGATATTGGGTTCAATGCCGAAAAAGAATACTCAACTAATTTTATGTATAGCATTTATTCAAAGTAAATTATGCATAAGATCGTTAAGGAGCGTAAATCACCTTCATGTTTTCTTTTATAGCAGAATCAACCAACATGGAATGCGGATAAAATTTGCGGAAAACAAAACAAACCAATTAAAATAATAAGTTTATTGTTTTATAAGTTTATTATTTATGAAACATACTATAATTTGTAGGATTGAGTTCAATGCTTCATTTAGAAGTTTAACTAATTTTTCTGAGTGCTTTTATTGAATTGTTGAGTTTTTATATGAATTATGATACATACCTATTACTATACCTATTATTATACCTATACCTATTATGATACAAAATTTGACGAAAACGCGACACAGCGTTATCATAAAATAACTTTGTAGCGCTCATAGCCACTGCCATTTTAGGGTGATACTTCTCAGTGAACAATACAACAGTTCCCCATTCTTTCAGCATTTCTCTTACTGCACTAGAAGATTGTCGCTTTGCTGTTACCTCCTCCTCCATAACTTCTTGCTGTGAAGCACAATGCAACTCCATAAGTTCTTCGGTGGTCAGCTCTTGGTTGCACTCTTTCACAAGCTCATCGATATCATTGCTATCCACCTCCAGTCCCCTAATCTTGGCCAAAGACACAATCTCGTTAACTACAGGCTCCACAGGGTTGTCTCAGACTCCTCAATGTCACATTCGACAACACTTTCCGACCAATCTTCTCTTGGGTAATCTCTTCTCAGGCATTTTCGATCATTTTGAGGCAGTTAACGATGTGAATATTTCTAATATTCTCTGAGATAAAGGTTGGTCCCTAGGCACCATCTTTGATAATAATTGAAGGAAAAAAACAACCTCCGTGGATATGACAATAGCAGACGCAAAATCCGTGTCTACCTCTTCTCGTCTCTTGTTATACGACATGTCGCTCATTAAGCAAGTCATTTTTTAAAAATTTATTTTGCTCGTTATGCGAGACGCTCGTTAAGAGAGGTTCCACTGTAGTTTTCTAGCTACATGTTTTCATTACAACGCACTAGATCACGTTAAATTATATTAGCGTCTGTAATACTAAATTCCTATGTGATTTTTACATGTGTTTTTATACACCAGATTTGCCTTTCCATTTTGCGTTGTTATTTTGAATCATCCTGCATATATTTCCAGTATTTATTGTTCTGGTGCTACGAATTCTTACAAATTCATAATTGGTATGCATCGTCTTTGAAAAATAAATTCTAAAATTCATTGAATACCATTCTGTATTCCTGTCATGTAACAAATCTGCATCTTACAATGTTTCATGCTAAGGTTTTATATTGGTTTCTGAAAAGTTTGATTCATCGTTAAGTTGCCGAAAATAGCTCGTTGTTTAATTTTTTTACAATATCCAAAACTTTCATTGTGCTGAAATTCCTACTAATTCCAAAAGAAAAAAAATTAATTTCATTTTTCTGCATTTTTCTATTGAGAAGAGTTTATCAGCGTGAAAGACTCGAAAAATGTTCGCAACGTCTTTTAATACGTTCTGAATTTTATTTTGTTTCTAGAAAACTATTTATGTCTTTGAAAAGGAGAAAGTCAATTTTCTTTTCAATTGAGCTAAAAGTATTCAAAGGGTATGAAGAATAGGATGGTATATTTTCTTCTTCTGTGGGGAAGTATCATCGTTGTAATTCATTTTTAAGCTCATTTCTGTAGGTCGAAAAAAAGAACAAACCATTTCTTTTAAAGGATTTCCGTTCATATTCGAACGCACCGAGAAGAACAGAGATGAAAGAAAGCTTTGATGAAGTAAATTTACAGCAACATAATTTTATTCTGGCGATGTATAGAATTTAAAACCTTTTTTGGAAATTAGCTACAATGATTTTTCACTTTTACCGAATAAATCTAAAAAGAAATAAAATGGATTTTCTGATTTATTTTTATTTTTTCAAATGGAGTAATGATTTAAAAGTCTTTTCTTTCCAATGCATTTCGAGAATGAAAATACGCCGTTCTAAATTTTTGACTGTTTAAAGCCTCAGCGAGTATTGTGAAAAAATGTTACAAATATTTTCCTATTCTGTATTAATTAAATATTAATGGTTGGTTTTAATTTATCAAAAATATAATAAAAACATTCATTTTGAATATACTGCAGATAATTTGAACTTAGCTTTAACACGAAGGCGGTAGGTAGAAATTCGGCCACCAAGACCCAGTCCTGGTTTCTTGGATTTCATATCAAATACTGCTAATTTTTATTTAAATTAGTTATTGAAAGGGATTAACTGGAAAATTTAATGAAGAAAAAGGTGCTCAAAAATATTATGAATGTACAGTTCAGAGAAAAGCCATTAGATTGAAAATACCAGGGAGTGTTTCCCTCTCAATTCTGCGTACACTCGCTCAGTACAGTATTTTTGCGTTTAACTTCGCCATATATGGAAGCGAATCTAGTATGTATTCTGGAATTCTTTCCATGAATCAGGTTGATCCAAACTTTGATACAGATCTGCAATTCTAGTGATAAAATCATATGGCAAAATTCGTACATCTAATTCATTGCGTTTTCCAGTTGACTTGCTCACATGCAAACAGACGGACGGAAAAACAGATTTTCCCTAGACAGATTTGGTAAAAATCTACAATTTTGGTGTAAAGATCTTATACAATATTTCATTTATCTAACTCCTTCAATTTTTGTGTGATCGTGCTTACAGAGAGACGGACATTCATGCCTAATACCAAAAATGATTTTTTGGGACTCAGAGAGGCCTCAAAAGTAGAGATTCAGCAAAATCTCGAGTTCGAACCTCTTGACGGTTACATTACTTCCTCTTTCTTTACCTCGTATACAAGATAGCAAAAAAAAAATAATAATCCAGAATGAAATATTCGATATTTATTTTTTAACTACTAATACTTAATACTTCCCCCAATGTTAACATAGCGTTATACGACATAGTTATCTAAATAACAGAACTCCCAAATACTAATTTTAAGTTAAACCTGTGTTTGAAAAACCTTATTCTTACGCTACATTTTTTGCGACAACTATAGTTTCATTTTAAGTATTCAGCTCTCCTACACATAAGTGTTGGTTCAACATCGCAGTGCAAAATGCACATACTTAGTTGCAGTTATCACAAATAAACCAAAATTCATTGAACCGTTTGTAAATCGTTTGCATCACTGCAATATGTCATGTAATGTAAGTAAACAAACCAGAAAACTCGTCTATACATACACAAAACAGTTAACTTTCACAGTTTCATAGTAAGAGGAAGAGAAATGAGTATGCATTTCGGACCTCTTCCATTTTGCTGAATAAATCGAAAATTTGACACGTATTTACAAATTTGGTGATAAGATCACCAGCCAAATTTCATTTATTTAGCTTGATGCGTTTTTTGAGATGTCGCATTCGATGCACATTAATAGGAAGACCTATATGCATTACTCTTTGAGGAAATTGGCCCAAATTGTAATATAAATCTACAATTGTCTAGAAGCCAAATTTCATCCATACAACACACAGCGTTTTTGAGTTTTGCCAAATGAGATTGCTATGTTGAGTAGTTTTCCAAACCAGAAAAAAAATCATTTTTTAAAAAATGGAAGAGGAAGATTCCGAGGAAGAATAGGCTTAAATCCAAAATTATATTTTAAAATGTTATGGTATCAATCTTTGCAAAATAATTTAAAAAACTATAAACGAGTTACTCCCGTCCAGCCGTAGCGTGCGCGAGAAACATGAAAGCTCCCGTTGGCATGACAATTAATCGGGCCCTTTGGCCTCCGCATTATAGCCCAAAATAATTCGGTAAGTATCGGTAAGTGTTCTTCCCCCGACTTTCCCGAATGCTTACACAAAAGGGAGCGTTTTGTGTTTAGCTTCGGTCAAGAGTGAAGAGAACTGTGCATGAATTTCGGACATCTTCCCTTTGACCAAATGAATCCAAAATTTAATGCACCCCTTCAAATTTCCTGTAACGACCACATACCGAATTTCATTTATTTAGTTTGCTGCATTTTTTAGTTATCGCGTTTTAATAGCAATTAACAATAAAACCGAAATACAGTCAAACCTTGACGGATTTGTCCCTGATTGTAATAAAAATATACAATTACTTCTAAACCGTAAGAAAAAATTTCATCTAACTCGTAGCTTTTTCGAGTTATTGTGTTCTCATCAAACGCATGGACTAGACCTTTTGCCCAGGAAGCAAATCTACAATTTTGGTTTAAAGAACGCGCACTCTAATACACGAA
Source organism: Araneus ventricosus (assembly GCA_013235015.1). Lineage (NCBI taxonomy): Eukaryota > Metazoa > Arthropoda > Arachnida > Araneae > Araneidae > Araneus > Araneus ventricosus. Next base: position 29,649 of record BGPR01001974.1, on the reverse strand, counting down.
TTTGACTCGTCTAGATTACTCTGTTTTCGAGCCATCAAAGACCGAATGACTCTACTAAAAAAACACATAAGAAAGGTGCAGATTGGGTACGCGCCGTAGATTTTTCGCGAAAACGTAGGGATAAAATCATAAAATAAGTGTTTCGTATTAATATGTAATTTAATTATCAATATCTTTAATACAATATTTACACAGAGTAGTATAATGGTTACAGAATAGATAAATCATAAGCCAACATGCGATAAACTTGTGATTTATCTACTACGTAACCATTATACTACTCTGTGTAAATTTTGTATTAAAGACATTGATAATTAAATTACATATTAATACGAAATACTTGTTTTATGATTTTATCCTGACGTTCTTACGAAAAATCTACGGAGCGGGCCCGCACAACACCTTTCTTATGTTTTATTTAGAGCAGCTTTTAATGGCGCCATCTGTTGACAGTATATAGAACTGCATTTCGCGTATGCGCAGTAAAGCATTATTTACTACAAATGCTCATATTTACCGTAATATTCAAATTTTTGCATTCAAATTTTAATACAATGTTTCTTTTACGTATTGCCAAGTATTCTGTAAGTTTCGTACAATTCGAAAGAAAACTCTGCATGTTATAATGAAAAAAACATGCAGAGTTTGAAATTCTCAATTTAATACCGATTTTTATGTTTATTCTGATAAATATTTTTATTGTCTCACTTTGGGTCCTAGTAATACTCCTCAAGCTCTTTAAACTGACACCAGAATCAACCTCCTATAGTCCAAGACAACTCAAGAATGTTATACAGTGGAAGCTATGTGTTCGAAAACCATTTAACATAGAATCGAAGTTCAGAAATCTTATGGGGTTTGCATCTACCAGATGCTGGGTACTTTGGCCAAATAAGACTAAAAGCCTTTCAGACACATACGTTTATTGACAATGGACGACACAAACACAGAGATACACATAAAACATACGGCAACGCCGAGATCACAAGTAGTTCTATTACATCAGTCAGCTCGCAGGCTGACGACACAGCATCGCCGCCTCGTGGCGGCTACATTTCCCTTCACTTTACACAACACTATGGATGGTATTCTCCCGCCAAGTGAAATAGTCCTGAAATTATTCTAATGTATTTTAAAAGTAATTGACATATTTCAACAGAATTTTGCTTTAAATAAAACCGATATTCTCTGCAATAAAAATCTATTTTCAAAACGTATGTTATTTAATTTCTTAATTTTTTTCTCCCGCTTTCTGTCGGAAGGACCAAGATGATCTTGGGAGCATTCGGGGGAAAAGCTTTTTTTCTCTGTCTCTTCGGAGCTCACATTTGGCGAATAATCCCTCTTGGTGTTGGCAGCATGTAACACAGCATATTATTTTTTGCATTTTATATGTTTGGCTCAATCTGTTTACCTACAAAAACTAAATGTTAAACTCTAGATTTAACGGATTCATTTGTGCACAAGTTTATCCAATAGATATTTTCATACAATGAAAGATATTATAAGAGTGCTAAGAAAAATATTTAAAATAGAATATGAAACTTTCGGTTATGCTGTATAATATAAAACATTCAATGTACATACCTTAACTTCTCAAAACTCCGTATTAGGAGAGTGAAAAAAAGTTTTACTGAATATATAGTTTAAAATTTGAGTTGTAATTCGATTATTATTCGAGCATTATTCATTGTAAATATTTTAGTTTTTTTTATTAAATTTCCTTTTAATTATTAAAAAATTTATGCATCCTTTATTTCAAGATAACAACATTAAAGCATGGTTGGTGTAATCAATTCTTTTTTTTTGCATAGAATCTTCTGCTGTATAAAATTTTAAATATAGTGTCAAGTGTCTACTATTGATATTTCCCAGGCTTCCTTTAATTAATAATGCACACATTATGTACTTAAAAACAATGTAATAGTAAAAAAAATCGATCCAAGCAACTTTCGCTTTTTGCTTTGAGAACGGAACGTTGGCGCACACGAAGCAAAGAAAACCTACTTCTGGTTGTTGGCGAATTCTAATAGAAAGTAACCCCAAAACGCGTAGAAACACCAACTACGTCATTCATCTGTGCAGCGCCGGCAGCATAGCGTAATCTCTGTTAGCTTCTTGGCCTGTCTTTAAGTATAGTTAAACGCGTTTCCACGCTACACTTATTTAGAACCTTATATAAAGCTAATTCATAACAATCACGCGCATGCGTCTAAACTGGTACGGTGACTTCACAGGTAAAACAAATACTTTGCGACAAATTCTTGCAGATATGATCTATCTGTTGTGGGGTCAACCATTCTTTTCGCATTAATAGTCTTGTAGTTATTAACGATTCAAATCGGACGGTATTTTGTCACACAAGAAAGTTCGACCGACTATCACTATAACGAGCGGAAAGACGTTTACTCTTCAAAATAATTTCTTCGGACACAGAGAAGTCTAGAAAGTAAAAACGACCGCAGGGATTCAACACCAAGGATTAATTATTTTCAGAATAGCTTGTAATCTCTTATGAATTCTTTCAAATAAAATAAAAAAAAATGTGTTGAGAGGAATAAATAAGATGATGCAGATTCAGCTTCGCTTGTGGATATAGAGTGCACTTCGTCATGAAGCTGAAGCAATGAAAAGAGGACCCAACATATGAGCAGTTGGAAAGAACAGTTATTCCTTCTTGCCAAATGATTATGGAACTGTGATACTAACTTGTTTTCTACATTAAAAACAATCACATTTCAAAATCATCGATATCTAGCTGATAGTTTAACCCTCTGAAACCGGCTGAAGTTAGAATTCCCGTACCTCGAAAACTGAAGTAAGTTTTTGTTCACGAAAACAGAATGAAATCCTCCCTTTCTTTACAGAAATTCCAGGAGGACGACACCCAAGATTGGACAATCAATTGTACACAAAGAAAGAAACAACTTTTCTCCCATAAAATTCACTCAGGCGCCCGAAATCGCCCGAGTTCGGTCTCTGTCGAATGGGGCGGTTTGAGGCGGATTAGGGCTCATAGAGTTAAATCCTTTCATTCGGCGGGACCAACAGAAATTGCTCTGGAGGGCATCATGTGTCTTTTTCCATTTGTCAAAATGTATGAACCATAAACTGAAATCGACCAAAATGTAACAAGCTGACTTCTCAAATAAATTATTCTTTGGTGGTTTTATAAATCAATATGATGTCTTAAATGCGTGAGTTAGATAATTCCATATTTCAATACATTCGTCAGATGGGATAACTGATTGATAAAAAGTCATATGTTGCTCTCTCAAAAATATTTTACGGTTTTGAATTTTAAGAATATATACCAAACCAATTTATTCCTTTATTATTAGAAATTCGTATATGATATGCCACAAATTCTGTAAATATTATGCGAAAATATGCCAAGGGTATATGAAGGCCAATATCTCAGTCGACTCCAAGTTTAATTTGAGAATGTTTCGCCAAACACAGCGGGATTCAACATAAATTATAGCATATTGTCTAGCTGCTTCTTCAGATATCTCATGAGGAATTCAAACACAGAACATATCGATTCTTAAAGATGTATACAAAGGAAATGTATGCTGATTTCTTGGGTAACTAACTTCTTAATTTAGTCATTCATATGGCGTTATTTGAAGACAAACATTTATTAAATGATAAAACGTAATCGTAATTTATTCTTCAGTGTACATCTCGTCGTAACAGATTTTCTTACAGTACTTTGTTTTTAAATTAAAAAAAAATAATATATCACTATTGCCATTCCTCTGCAGAGAATTATAATATATTTATTCTTTGATAAGAATAAATTATCATCTATTAGAAATCCATATAAGAAATGCCAAAAAATCTGTAAATATTATTCGAAAATATACGAAGAGTATATGAAGACCAATTTCTCAGTCGACTCATTTTCATTTGAGAATCTTGCGCCAAACACAGTGGGATTTAAAATAAATTATAGAATATTGTCTAGCTGTTTCTTCAGATATCTCATGAAGAATTCAAACCCAGAACATATGGATTTTTAAAGGTGTATACCACGGAAATGAATGTTGACTTTTTGTGTAATTAACTACTTAATTTAGTATCAATAAGGCGTTATTTAAAGGCAAAACAAACATTTGTTAACCTTCGGTCGACAACTCATCTGTGAGACTAAAAGCTAAATTTTTGCTTAGGCTTAAGGAAATGCTTAGCAAACTGAACTCTTCACTCATAAAAACCCATATTTGCGTTTTAAAAAACTTTTTTTGTATTTCCTTGCGATTTCAACAAACAAAATGTCCAGGAATTTAGGAGGTGTTGACGTCTTAGCAATGACAACTGTTGTCATTGAGAGCCTGAAATAATTCAACATTTTTCAAACAATATATTGGAAATAACGATCAATATCATTGAATTAGGGGCTGGGATACAGGTATACGAACTTTTGCAGGTATACAAAAAGAAATATTGAGAAAAATTTGGAAATCAAAAATACAGCCGTAATCGGGCGCAACTCATCTACTAGATTAACGTGCCCCTCGCATATATCAAAAGAGCACTAGAGGAAAAAAAACCCACGATACCCTAGTGTGAGTGGTAGGGAGATAGGAAGCTACTAGAGTTTCCACCCCTTTCTAGGTAAAACCCGCACTTAGGCACAAAAAATATGGGTGCTTTATCTCACAGATTAAATGCGCCCGACAGAAGATTAAATAATAAAAAGTATTCGTAACTTATTCTTCAGTGTACATCTCGTCTTAACTGATTTTCTTACAGTACTTTGTTTTCAACTTAAGAAATAAATAATATCTCACTGTGCTGCCATTCCTCTGCAGACTGCATGCGCAGAATTGTAATACATTATTCTCTAATAAGAAAAAAAAAGTACAATCATACTTTGTCTGACATAAATAAAATGTGTTTACATGTATACATAGAAGTATGAAGATAAATTTCTCATTCGACTCCCAGATATAGTTGGGAAATCCTCAGGAAATACAGAGGGGAATAACATAAAGTATTACTTATCAATGAGCCATTCCTACACATATTTCATAAGGAATTCAAGAACAGAACTTACTGAATTTTTAGAGCTTGCAAAGAATTGAGCGATGGTATTAAAATATTGCGTTTATTTTATCATTTTGTGGACTTCGACACTTAGAAAATTTATTTTCATTAAAAACGGACAGTTATTCAAAGCATCTAATGACAATACACTATGGCAGCACATTATAGACATTCATAACAAGCACTGGAGGATAGGCGAAAAAATTAGATGTTTGTGTATAAGCGAGAATTTGAATTATTCTTTCCTAAATACGGAGATGTGTTATGAAAAGTTGAAAACTTTTAACCGGGTGAACGGATTTGTGTGTTAGAGATTGCAGCATTCCATTCTCAGGAGAAATTGTTATTCATAGTCAATAATAATATATCTTAATCCTTGAAAGGGCCATTTTTTCTAGTATTGATATAATAAAATAACTTTGGGAGTGAGATTAATTTAAAAGAAATTCATGTAGCTTACTAGATGGCATTGATTCTTTGTTAATTTATTTTATTAATTAATAATTAATTACCAAGTCAAGACACATCGTTATGGTTTGAGATGAAAAATTGAAACATCTAGGCTTTTGGTTCATCAAAAAAGTTGGGGAGAAGTTAAGCCAACCTTAAAAATTGTATTTAAAAATCCATAGAAATCCATAATGCACTTGCCACGGCTTTAGAAAAGGTTAATATATATATTTTTAACTTCTAAATTTTGTCTCGATGAATATATTTTAATATTTCATATATCAAACAGTAAATCTTAAATATTCGCATAATTTACCAAACCTCGTAGAATCCTTGCAGTCAAGAATTAAAAGAGGAGTATTTTCAATTTTAAAATGTAATACAAAGGAAAAATGAAATCTAATAAATCATTACTTGATTTGAATAGATCAAAATAAATAAAAATATTTATTTCACTTCTTTTTGGCCAGATACTTTAAAAGTTAAAAAGCCATGTTGCCAATTTCGGAAAAAAGATTTTAAATTCTATTCATCCATGGAATAAAATGAACGTAGCTATTTTATATATGTTACTTTATCAAAAATTCCTTTCAGATGCGGTTCTCGATACGTTCAAATACGAACTGAATTACCTTAAATGAAATGGTTTCTTCTTTTTTCGGGCTAAGGATATCATCTCAAAAACGAATTACAAAGATGGCGCTTTTCCCCTCCCCTCCGGAATTAGAAAATACACCATCCTATTATTCATACCTGTTGAATTCTTTTAGTTCAGTTGAATAGAAAACTGGCTTTATCCTTTTCAAATGTAACGGTAGTTTTCTAGTAATAAAAAATTCCAGAACGTTTTAAAAGACCTCGCGAACTTTTCAGATCTTCGGAGCTACAAACTATTGCAAGTACGTATATACATAAAGATTAAATTGCTTTTCCCTCGAGAAGATATCACAAATTCAAGTAAATGAATAGTGCAAAGGCAGAACAAATTGAAACAATGCGCCATTTTCATAGAAAGAATTGGGGGAATAAAATCTTTTAAAAAATAGCATGAAATGAAATTTTATTTAAAAAATTTGATTTTTCGGTTTTATATTCGGTTCTATATTTATTTTTTATCGACAAATCAAACGTTTATTTTGAAGGAATTTTTAGTCTAGTTCTTAGATCCTTAATTTTTATAATTAAATTCTAAATTTAAAAAAGTATAAAAGAATATACATTAAAATGTAACGAAAGAAAGTTAGTAATTTGTCTAAAGTTAATACATTTGAATATTTTAATCCGAAATAAATTGGTATTTAATACATAGGCTAATATGTAGATTAGTATTCTATTGTTGGTACCGCAGAATTAGATGAAACTGTGCGAGGTGAAGTGAAGATATGTCAACACGAGATTTTGCACAGAGGATCATTCTGTTGGCTAACAGTGAAAGCCTACAGTTCATAACCATTTTGCTAATTGGTGGTATCCAGTGAAACCATTAGTTTTCCCTAATGGGCTGTAGAGTATATATGTTTGGAACACATGTTGGATCTTTATAAAGAAATCCATGGCATAAAATTTAATCAAATATATTTGTTTCAATATCAACAGGTATAAACTGAAACTAACTTGTTTGCAGATTAAAGTCTGTTTAAAAACATATTCTTCATACAATCAGGTTCCAAGTGAGAAGATTTGAAGAAATTTGGTTTCAATAAATATTCGGATGTATTGACTGCATAAAGAAAAAAACTGTGATTCATTGAACGATTAATATTTAAGAAGAAATATCCCCAAATTGCATTTAAGTACAAAATAGTGAAATTCGCACCTAATAAAAATTACTTATCCTTGAAGAGAGCTTTATACTTCATGAAGCAGTATTTTTAAACAAATATCAATCATTAACCACGAGTTCCCATCCATTTCAATTTTCTTCTAAAGATAAATCTTTTGGATATTGAAACATTTTTGGTAAATAAAATGAGTTTTTCAGTGAAGGAATTTTGATTTATTGATCTCAGAGCAGCAACAGCAAATGGCAAACAGAACTTATTAAAAGTTTGCTTTTATATAACAAATGATACTACATGCAAAGAAACCATAACGATTTTTCATTGAATTCTTTTCACTCTGAATATTTTTTCTTTGTTGACTACTAAAATGCTCAATTCTACTTCATCCATTAAATGTATTCAAGTAACTCCTCTAGTCCAAGATTAAAACATTTATTTTCGAATGCAATTAATTTTGAAAAAGAACATGGTTTCTAAAGATAACGAATATTACAGCATATGAAAAGCTAGTCACATTTTTTTACAGCAAATAGAAAAACCATGTTGGCGATTGAACCATGTTAGAAATTTTTAAATTACGTAGACAGCTTGTTTTAAAAGCGAGACGGAATAATTACATACAAATTTCGAATCGTTTTTTCCTCTTCAAAACTTTCGTATCTGTGAAAAAGAATGAATGGAAAGAATTGAAGGATTGGAATCTTGCGCTTAAGTCACGTTTATCTTGTTCAATAGTTTACAAAATGAGCAGTAAAAATGTGTACTTTCATCAAATATTCGCTTCAGTGGTTTTCTTAGTATCCTGAGGTTGTAATGAAAGGAGAAAACTTAATGCGCTCATTTATAAAAAACAAGATTGAAAACAATTCCAATTTAGTTATCTAGTGTTTCCAGATTGAGTTTTAAATATTTAAATTAAGATGAAAAACTTTTTCGTCGGTTGATTATAAACCAAGAGTATTTTCTCTTTCATTGAAGATATGAAGACAATATGATAATTGAGCTCTTTAAATCCCAAATGTGTATTGAGAAATATATTTATTTGCGAAATTTATTAATATTTTTAAGATAAATTCAAATTAATGAGGTTGTTTGTTGGGTTTTTATATATCCTAATTATTTATTAATGATAGTTTAGATTTCTATTACATATAAGAAAACAGTTTATTTTAGAAAATGAACCAAAAAGAAATGAGACATTTGAAAAGCTACTTGTCGTTTGTTAAAATCCACATTTTTCAGTACGATATATCTAATGAACTTTAAAATTGAAAGTTACCATATACTGAACAAATACTAATTCTTAAAGTTTGGATATAAATAACTTAAGTAAAATCTATTACTTTGTTGTTGCAATAAGTTGGTGTTCAAAATTAAGTGAATTTCCGCATTTTGTCGAGTTTCGGAAAATACTAACGGCTACATTTTTATGAAATTTGGTAGGAATTCACAACTCTACAATAGGAAAATTGTGCTCTCCAAAAGTCATGATATGTAAAAATGTTCATCAACGCCGGAATGTTCCAAATCCTCGTTGAAGGATCTAACATGAAATCGCTCTTATTTCTTATTAGCGTACGCGTTACGCAATTATAGGATATCTCTACGATGTTATTTGATATTCTGAATGTCACACAATATCGTGAAGATATCATAGCAAGATTGTAGAAGATCTTGTGTTAAAAGGTATATGAGGTACGGTTCAGTGTCTTTATCTCTCCGTGATTGCACTCTCTTTGTCCGACAGTGCAATCTTATACTAAAAAAGGAGCAATAGAGGAGTTTCTGTAACTCGTGTCGTTCTTGCTTCTGCAGAAACGCTTTTTCAGCTCCTGGCGTTCTTTGAAGGGAACGGTGGATCCCAACTCTGACATTCCCAAGATTGTCCCAAATATGCTGAATAGGGTTTCAATCTGGATATTTGGTTGGCCACTAAATGCTGGGTGTATTGTCACTTTCGAGATAGTCGTATACCAAGGATGAGTGTTGAGGAGAAACCATAAAAAGCATAGATAGCACAGTGCTGTAAGGTATCATCTGTATACCTTTGGTAATATAGGGAGCCTCTTTTAAGCACAGGGAGCCGCATGCTACTGCACAACATGATGCATGTCTGATGATGACATTTCTTATTTTAGAGAATTATGAGTGCTCTCTAATTAAAGTTTAAAACTTTCTGGGACACCAAATTAAAATACGATTACTTTTAAAAGTGTTTATGAAAGAACTTTTGAGAGGGAAAAGTTATGTTTCGTTCTTGTTTGTAGCAAAATGTAATTTATGTGTTAGTTTCATCACTTCAACTTTAATGTAATTCTATTTCTTAGAATTCAGCTTTCTTCTTTTAAGGCAAAATGATAAAACTAGTTTTTTCCTTTTTGAAATCTGGTAGAAACATTTATTTAGCTGTTCTTATTCCAGCTATTTTGAATAAAGGTGCATTGAAGAATATGAATGGGGTGAATATGAAGAAGTCGAAAAATTATTTTTAACAAAAACGTTTATTAAAGCAAGCTGCTATTTGTGTGCGGAAAAGTAGTTATTGTTTTAATTTTATTTATTTTCGACTGTTTAATCTTTACTTTCTAATTCATTATAATGTAGTATTGAAATTATTTTATAAAATTTACTACAAGTATGGCACTGATAGGGAAATAAAATTTAATAAAATTAATAAGTTAATTCATAATTACGTTCTGAAAATATAAACACTGTGTAATATCATCGAGAGCTTACAGGTGTGTAATATTTCAAAACTCTACAGAGGTAGTAACTAATAAAAATAAACACACCACTCAGTCGACACATCATGCATTACAAGCAAAGATTCATCATTAATTCTCAGATAACGATAAATAAGGCTAAGTTTTCTTTTCATACATTTTGTAATTTAAATAAAGTGGAAGGAAAAAACATGTAAGTAATATCCCTTTAACAGGGCGCTTTTGTAAAAGTTCACGGTTTAGACAAAACCTATTCAATGGTATCAAAGTTTACTGTACAAAACGGAATCCAAGAATAGGGTTATGGATATTACGAAAGCGTTGAAAAAAATCATATGACCAGGTAGCATATTTACAAACCCTACCCTGATAGAACTGAGGCAGGAAATCAGCCAATATCATTGGCTACGAGGGGCAGTGACGTCATTTTCAGCTCTCGCACGTAGCGTACGGCAATCATTACAAAACAAGAGTCGACTAAATAAAATTGCGACGTAGGTGCTTTCTGTAAATCAAAACTCGCGAAGTCCAAGCAACGGAAACATAAACTAATTCAAAGTCCGCATTCAATGGCTTGTTTTGTTATAATTTCCGTACGAGAGCAAAGAACGACGTCATCGACTCTGGGAGAAGCGAGCCAATCATATTGCCCGATTTCTTGCCTCAGTTCTATCAGGGTAGGGTTTGTAAATATGCGACTAGGTACAATTCAAAGTGAAAATTCAATGAACAATACTTCCAAGAATTAATAGGGTAGAAAGAAATTGATAAGAATATTTTATGGAAATGAAATCTGAAATATGCCATTATAATTAAGGACATAGGCACCTGTAGAAATGACGAAGTTAAATTTTTAATCTAAAAAGCTCAAAGTGAATCCAAGACTTATTTGAACAATTAAAGCTGGATTTCTCAAATGAAGACCCCTTCCCTAAAAGCGACACAATTATCAAGATAAAACTTCGCAACTGCTTAACTCATAATAACAAAATATACAGAGATCAAAATTTATAAAGCAAACAGTCTAATATATCAAGATGATTGTGAAGAAATTCAGAAGAAAATAATATCTTGTCTGAATGAAAACGTTCTTGCACTTATTGCTTAGTACTGATGAAAAAATAATAATGGCATTTAATTTATATTTAATATAACATATTAAATATTAATAATATCATATTAAATATATAAAATTGTTTTAATAAAGATGATATTGTGCATCACAAAACTATAATTTTTAATAACAAATCCTCATTTTTTTGTATTTCGTTGTTTCGTATAATACTTATTCTCATAACAATAGTCTGATACGGAACTGATCTACACATCAGATTTTGAGTACTTCTATTACAAGCATCTAATCCTTCTTTTAACTTTTAAATATTATCAAAGTAACTATTGCGGCAACTAATTGAACCGCGGTGTTCTGAGAGGAATGTCCGTCAGAATTCCAAAACACAACTCATAACAAAAGGCTTGACTGAAAATTTGAATAGTTTTCGAACATATATATGGCAACTTGGAGCAAGTTACCCCTTTCAAGTTCACTATATGTTTCGTTTTAAAAATTACTAAATATATTTCAAAAATGAGTATTACACATGTAGCTGATTAAAAATATGTAAAGGAATTTTTTTTTTTATTTTAAGGAAATTTGTGGTTTCACAGTGAAAACAAAGAAGAGTAACGGGCTATTTTTCCTCCGAATAAGTTATTACCGATATGCAATTTAAAATATGTATTTAATTTATAAGTGTACGTGAGTATTCAGGACATTTAACCTTCATGAAATTCATTATTTATTTCGAAGATTCAATTTTAAAAAATATCAATTTGTGCAAGAATTCTCATCATTTTGTTTCTCTTAGAGATAAAACACAATTTAGCTCTTGAAATGCCGATATTTTTGTGAATATTAACGGTATTGAACTGAATTTTTATATAAGTTGGCCTATATATTTGGCTCTTAAGTTACTAGCAGATTTCTGCCCGTCTAAGACGGGCTTTTAGCCTGCCAACAATATCTCAGATTTGATTGTCATAGATTTGCTAACAAAAGTTGCAGTAGAAAATCTCATGCACGATGGCAGAGTGCTTAAAAAATAAAAAAATTATAATTTGTATTAAATTTTAGATGTAAATTTATATGAACATTTAAAGTAAAAAATAACTCTATCAAGTAATAAACTTAATTATAAACAAATTTAATTACGAAAACTGGTAAAAAACAATTAGTTAGAAACCTTAAAAATACTTACTAAACTTTCTTAAATTAACGATCTTCCGCTGATTCAAATCAAAGCTAATTACGAAAACTGGATTAAAAATAATTAGTAAAAACCTTAAAAATACTTACTATACTTTGTTGAATTAACGATCTTCCGCTGACTCAAGAAATCTCCAACTGATCCGCGAAGCGAGAATAAATGAATCAGCATAAATCGTAACGGACTCCCGCGCTTTAAAATAAAAGAAGAAAACGAACTGCTAAACTCAGTTCCAAAAAAACCTTTTCAAATAGCAATAACGTCAGTTGTATACTTCGATGATCCTATAATTTAGCAAAAAGATTCAGTGTTTGTCAACACTCAGAGAAAAAAAGCATACACATAATAAAAAAGCAAAAAAATGCTGAAAGATTTATAAGGAAGTTAACTTAATTCTGGTATAACTCCTATTTGATATTAAATCTTCACAGAATCAAAACAGTATGCCTAATTTGTAGACAGACAGTCTGAATCTCTTTGGCACGTAGCCCAATCAAGTGAGCGTCACGGACAATTCTGCGTAATTCTAATATAGATGAAAGAAAAATTACGCTACGTTTTGCCAATGAGCAGTAAAAAACAAGATCAATGTGTGGTTTCCCTGCGAAACCAACGCACGCGAAAGGGTTAAAGAAGAGAATACTACTGAAATTAGTCCAAATTTGATTGTGAAAGTTGCTCAACAGTTTGCGATTAGAGAAAAAAAATTTATATAGGTAATATGTAAAACTTTTCTATAAATAAAATGATCCAAGGATATATCATTGAAACTCAATTGGCCCGTATGAGAAAGCACTGTGACTGTTAAAACAAATATTTTCAGTATCTCAGAAACTACCTCAGAAATAATTATACCTTTAAATATACTTAATTCATAATAACAATTCCATTAATAAGTTAATGTAAATTTGAATTTTATAACAAAAATTTGATAATACATATGACAGTTGCATCAAATGAAGTAATGTTTAGTAAATCACATGTGAAACAAAAGGGGCAAATACAGATAGCGAAACTATTGGACACTTGAAACATAATTCTATGAAAGAATAATAAAGGACACTGAAAGAACAATTACGAAACATAACAATATTATATTAGCGATGAAATTCCAATCATAACTTCCATAAATCACAAAAAACCTTCCTAATTACAAACAAGCCGGTGATATTTTTTAAGAGCTAAGCTTCTTCTTTACAGGGGGAGAAAAATCATAATTACGTCATATAAAAAAGGGGATTAATTTTTTTTCTTGACTCTACACATTCAGTACCAAGAAAAGAGATTACAAAGTATTCTATCTGTAGATTAATCCCCTGACGTATTTCCGGAAAATAATTGGTTCACACAAAACAAGTACGTGAAACACTGCGATTTTTAAAAATATTTATCAATACGAATATCACAGTAATAAATATAGGTAATGATTACTTCAAAATTGTATCAAATATTTTGGTTAAAATTAATACAACAAATTTAAATTATTTAAAAAGTCTTTGACATTACACAGGGCAGCATCAGTGAATAATGATATATTTTAGAAAATAAATTGTTGAAACAGAAAAGACGAATATAGACTGCGAGACTATCTGATAGTTGAAACATAATTTAATAAGAGAAAAACAAACAAACAAACAAAAAAACTGAAGGGGCCATAATGGAACATAACTATATTTTATTAATAACGAATTTTCAAGCATTAACTTCATAAAGCACTAAAATATTCCTTATCGCTAAAAAGCGAGTGATATTTATGATAGAAAGGTTTCTAAGTTACACCATAAAAGCAACCATAATTATATAATTTCAAAAGAAGACAGTCATTTTTTTCTGCCACTCTTTGCATCGAGAACTAAAAATGAAAAATACGTCCCAAAATATTCAGCTTAATAAAGATTAATCTTCATGTTTCATCTTTATTTTTTATTCTTCTGGGATGATTTTTGGGCTCTTAGGATAATAAAACAAAGCGAGACTCAACCGATATGTTAGACTTTTTCGATGTCCTAGAAAAAAAGATTAATTAGGTTTTTCTAAATTAAGTACGTGTTTCTTGGCAGTGAAATTTAGTAAGTTAAGCTATAGAAATCATCGCACCTTGCTTTTGCAGTTGGCTAATTAATTACCGGTTTTTTATTAATTGAATAGGAGCTGATCACTTCGTGAATGAAATTCGACGTTTTTTTTTTACTTGTGTACTCTTTTACTTTGCGCCATACAGTGCATTTTTTCTTTGTCCTTTTCCTCTAAGTTTAATCCGGAATCTTTTTTGTTAACTATTTTAACCTACTTTCAGCTACAGAAGAAGAAAGAATCAGGTTTTCACCTCACGTCGCAGCGTTAATGAAGTTGGGGAATTTTAAGTCTTTTTATTCTCAAATTAAGGCTCAGGAATAATTCCAGGTGCATCGCTTTCGGATGCGACGGGATTCCTCTGACTTTTGCATTGAAGCTGCATTGACTTTTTAAAGAGTGTGTCAGAATCGCGTGAATATGCTCATAGCGAATTGAGATCTGTAGTAGCTAGTGTTAAGGAAGATATGTAAGATTACATTAGAAATTTACATATTTTAACATTACAGTATTTACTAGATTAAATACCAGTTTTTGGATATGTTTAATTCAAGACAGAGTAAACCTATAGAATCTCAAAGATATTACTTCTTATTCTCAATTGATATTTTAAATTAATATTTAGTATTTTATATTAATTAACCACCATTACTAGATTATCGAATTCTAAACTGTGGAATTTCAAGCTGTAGTAGTGTCCGAGTATTGAGTAAATGTTTTGTTACAATTTTGAAACCTCTTGTTTCTAAAACTCCCAAGACATTGTGTAGTTTTTTTTCTTCAACAAAACATGTATTTAAACAATATAACAGTTTTAGTTTCATATTTAATCCAGCAAGATAATTTTCTTTAGCTTTCATCTTTTTCCTCTTATAGGTTTCATCAAGTTTCAAAGGAATTCAGTTTGATTTTTCTACCCAATCTTTACTATTTTTATTTTTGATTTTATATGTAGAAAAAAAATTTGTTAAATTTTCAGCACTTCTAATTACACGTTTACAAACTGCTTCTTTTCATAGGAAGAGATACATAATAGAAATCCAGTCTTCTTCTTAGAATCTATTTTTTGCCTTCGAAAAAGAATCTGCTTAAAACCAAAATTATATTTTAAAACAGTATGAATGAATCTTCTAAAAATATTTCGATAAACCTGAGGAAAAGTTACTCCCTCGATTTTTTTTGTATACTGTAACATTTGTAACGAATAAAAAAATATTTGTAGAATTATTAAAATGTCTAAAGAAAAGAAATTTATTAGATAAAAAAATCGTTTCGCCATAAAAGAAATTAATTTAAAAATATCATTTTGCCGTAAAAGAAATTCATTAAAAAATCGTTTGGTATCAATTCTTTTCTAAAGGTTATGAAAATAGAGTGCCAACGATATTTTTGTCTGAGCGAACGTTGCCTAGCAACAAAGAAGAAGAAACGTCGTTAAGATAGAATTTGATGTGAATTAATGTAATGTGTGTTATGTGCGTGTTTCTGTAAAATGTCTGTGTTGTGGAAATCGTCAATAAACATCTTATTTTTGTAAAGAAGGCTCGAGATTCTTCATGAAATCCTGCAAATACAGCACAATACTTACACAAAACGATGTTTAGCTTCGTAGAAGGGTGAAGGGAACTGAGTATGCATATCAGACATCTTTCCTTTGGCCGAATAAATCCAAAATTTGATACAGATCCGTAGTTTTTTCGACAAGACCACATACCAAATTCAGGTTCATAGGTCAGAGAGGACATAGGTCAAAAGTCATACCTAGTTCTCTTGAAAGTATCTTGGCTGTTTGGAATTTTAAAAAATTATTCCAAAACAAATTCTTCATTCATTATCAGAAATCCAAGTCTGATATGCAAAAGCATCTTTAAATATTATATGAAAATACATCAAGTGTACATGGAATGCATAAAGACTAATTTCTCAGTCCACTCCAAGTTTTTATCAGACCGGTTCTTCAAATACAGCGGGGATTAGCATAAATTACAGCACATCGTCTAGTTCTTTCGTCACATATTCCACGAGGAATTCAAAGGCGGAATATATTGATTTTTCAATGATATAAAAAAGGAAATATATACATGGAGTGTGTGTGGATAAACTTCTCATTTGAGTCCAAAATATAATTGAGACAATCTCATAAAATACAGCGAGAGTTTAAGTACGGTATTGCTTATCGATCATTCTACACATATTCCATGAGGATTTAAAGAACAGAACTTGTTGATTTTTTCAGATGCATGTAAAGAATCGAGCCATCGTATTAAAAATGCATTACTTATCATTTTATTGAACTTCCACTAATGGAAAATTTATTATTACTAAAATATAATGACATTACACCGTGGTAGCATCTTATTGATATTGCGTTACTAAGAATGCAGGTTATAAAATTAATTAATTGGCTTAAAAACGAGTTTGAATTCTTCTTTTCTATATATTGAGATGTGTTATGAAAATTTAAAAATTTTTGGCAGTGAGATCAAGAAATTACACCATTCTATTCTCAGAACATAGGTTTTCCATTTTCAAGAATAATATACTTTAAAATAATATATTTTCTTCGAGATCTAAATTTTTTTCTTTTTGAATATGGTTTTATATTTCGTAGATGAAATGGTGAAGCAAACGCATTCGTATAAAACCAATTAATCACAGTTCGCAGAATCTTTGCAGTCAAGAATTTTTTTTAAAAAAACGTCTTATTTTCTATTTTAAAATGTGATACAAAGAAAAAATGAAGCTTTATAAATCATTACTTGATCTGAATAGATAAAAATAAAGCGAATAAAAATAAATACGAATGTTTATTTCATTTCTTTTCGGCTTGATTCGTTAAAACTTAGAAAGCCATGTAACCAATTTCGGAAAATGGTTTTAAATTCTATTCATCCAAGGAATAAAAGGAAAATAGCTATTTTTTAAATGTTGCATTATCAAAATTTCAGTTCAGCTACTATTCTTCTCGATACGTTCAAATACGAACTAAAATACCTTAAAAGAAATGCTTTCTTCTTTTTCCGAGTTAAAGATATAAGCTCAAAATCGTACTACAAAAATGGCGCTTCCCTCTACCACAAATTTCTATTCTTCATACACGCTGAATTCTTTTAGTTCAGTTGAATAGAAAACTGGCTTTATCCTTTTCAAATGCATCGATAGCTTTCTGGAAATAGAACATTCCAGAACGTTTTAAAAGACATCGCGAAATTTTTCAGATCTTCGGAACTACAAACGATTCCAAGTACGTACGTAAAGATTAATAATATTTTCTCCTTGGGGAAAATTCAAGCAAGCGAATACTGCGAAGGCAGTAAAGGAAATTGAAACACGCGTCATTTTTATAAAAAGAAATGTGGAACGGAACTAAAAATATGAAATTTTATTTTAAGAAAACCAAATCCAAAATTAAATTTATTCTAACTTATTATTACTTATTTCGACGTTATTTATAAAATCTAGTCGTTATTAGTTCTTATGTATGTAATCTGTATAAAATAAGTATAATGGAATAAACATCAAAAATATTTCGAAAGGAATTTGGAAATTTGCCTAAAATTCGTACATCTGAATATATTAATCTGAAGTTGATTGGTATTTAATAAAGAAGGTTAGTAAGCAGATTAGTATTCTCTTACTTTCTGTGAAATTGTGCTATGTGGATTGAGAAGGCGCCAGCACGGACTTTTGTACACAAGCGCATTCTGTTGGCTAAACAGCGAAAACCTACATTTCATAACCTTTACGCTAATTGATGGTAGCCCATGAAACTGTTTTTTCCACTGGTAGCCCATCGTGTGTGTATGTTCGGAACACATGTGGCTTTTCATTAAAAAATTTAAAAAATACACGACAAAAAATTTAATCAGACATTTTATTTTAAATATTAACAGGTTTAAACTAAAACTAACTAGTTTGTAGATTGAAGTGCGTCGAAAAACAAATTTTTCATGCAATCAAGTTCCACTGAGTAAAATTTGTAATTGAATATTTGTTGGCGTCAATAAATATTCAGACTTTTTAAAAGCATTTGTCTGAATAAAGGAAAAACGTTGGAATTCATTCATCGATTAATATTTATGAAAAAAGATCACCAAAGAGGATTTAAAATACAAAGTAGTGAAATTCATATATAATAAAAATTGCTTATTTTTGAAAAGATGAAACTTCATGAAGCTATATTTTTAACCCAAATTCAATCCACAACCACGAGTTCCCATTTAATATCAATATTCTCCCGAAAGTAAATTTTCAGGAAATTGAAAAATTTTTGGTAAATAAAATCAGCCTTTCAACGGATGAATTTGGTTTTACTAATCTCATAGCACGAAATGACAAACAAAACTTTTTTAAAATTAGCTTATTTTAAACAAAACTTATTTTATTCTAAAAACTATAATGATTTTCCTTTGAATTCTTTAATAATTTTTTTAGCTCATTACTAAAAAATTAGTTTCTACTTCATCCATTAAACATATTCAAATAACTCGTAAAGTTCAATATTAAAACATTTATTTTTGAATGCAATTAATTTTGAAGGAGAAGATGGTTTCTAAAGATAACGAATTTTACATCATACGAAGAGCTAGTCTAATTTTTTTCCAGCAAATAGAAAACCTTGTTAGCAATTGAGAGAAATCAAAACAAACCAAACGTAAAAATTAAGGGATATTTTTAAGTTACGTAGACGGCTTGTTTCAAAAGCGAAATGGAATAATTATTTACGAATTTCGAAGGGTTTTTTCCTCTTCAGAATTTTCCAATCTGTAAAAAAGAATGAATTGAAAGAATTGAAGGAGCGTTTAAGTCACGTTATTCTTGTTCAAAAGAGTTTACAAAATGAGCAGTAAAAATGACTACTTTAATTAAATATTCGCGTCATTTCTTAGTACCCTGAGGTTGTAATTAAAGAGGAAATTTTAATGCGCGCATTAATAAAAATCAAGTTTTTAAACAATACCAATTTAGATATCTAGTATTTCCAGACTCAAATTTAAATTAAGATTTTAAAAAAGTAAGCTGCTTAATTATAAACCCCGCGCGAGTACTTTCTTTTTCATTGAAGATTTAAAAACAACATGATAATTGAACTTTTTAAATCCCAAATGTGTATTGAAAAATATATTTATTTGCGAAATATATTATTATTTTTAAAACAAATTTGAACTAATGAGGTTGTTTGTTGGGTTTTAAAGTATATCATTTAGTTATTAAAGATATTTTAGATTTCTATTAACGATAGAAAAAGTCTATTTTGTAAAATGAACCTTGAAAGAATTGAGAAATTTGACAAGCTACTTGACGTATGTTAAAAACTTCCGTTTTTCACTAAATAGTTAAATTTAATGATCTCTTAAAATGAAACTTTCGATACTGAACAATTAATAATCCTTACAGTTTTGATGTAAAGAATTTAAATAAAAATTGTTTCTTTATTGTAATAAGTTGGTGTTCAAAATAAAGGGAATTTTCATATTTTGTCGAGTTTCGAAAAATACTAACGGCCAAATTTTAATGAGATCTGGTAAGAAGCCATAATTATACAAAAAAATTATATCCTCTAAAAGTCATGACATGCACCCGCGATGGTCAATAATGTTCATCAGCGCCGGAATGTTCCAAACCCTCGTTGAAGGATCTAATATGAAATGGCTATTATTCTTTATTAGTGTTAGTTATTGTAGGATATCTACACAACGTTATTTGATATTCTGAATGCCAAACAATACCATGAAGATATCGTAGCAAAATTGTAGAACATCTTGTGTTAACAGGGATATGAGATATGGGTCCATATCACTATCATATTGCTCCGACAGATCATTCTCTTACTGAAAAAAGAGCAATAGAAGAGTTTCTATAACGTTTCTAAATGAGTTCTTGCTTCTGCAGAAACGCATTTTCAGCTCCTTGGAGGGTTCTCTGGAGGGAACGGGGTGTCCCAACTATCAACTTCCCAAGATAGTCCCAAATATGCTGAATAGGGTTTCGATCTGTAGATTTGGTTAAGCCACTAAATGCGGGGTTTATTCTCACTTTCGAGAATTTCGTACACCAAGGAGAGTGTTTAGGAGTATCCATAAAAATGAATAGATAGCACAGTGCTGTAAAGGTAACATCTGCGTACCTTTGATAATATAAGTAGCCTCTTTTAAACCCAGGGAGATGAATGCAACTGTACGACATGATGCCTACCTAATGTTGATGTTTCCTATTTTAGTGAATTATGAGTGCGTTCAGCGACTTTTTTGTAGAAAATAATATTTTTTTTCTTTCCTTATAATTTTTCTTTTTATTATAACTTTTTAGTTAAGACTTGGAACATATTATCAATCGAATAGAACTGTTTGGAAAATGAAACTTCCATTAACACAATTTATACAGATTAATCAAAACAAAATGACAGAGTTGGCTATGCCTTTGTCCTTTACCGAGGCTGCTGTACTGTCTTCAGGGCGGAGACGGTTGCAATCAGGAAGGTCGCAGAGTACATCATAGAAAACAAGATTAAAGATGACATAATCGTATCGAATTCAAGATCAATTTTTATGTCCTTAACTCCTTTTCAGAGAAAAGGAAATATATTCACGATGTAAAACAATTGATTGTAAGCTATCCAAATAAAATTGAGCTTTATTGGATAAAAGCTCATATGGGGTTTGCGGGAAATGAAAGGGCAGATAGCCTTACAAAGCTTGCAATTCGAAAAGATTTAATTGACATAAATTTCAACAAATCATGCGTTCATCTTAAAACAGAAAATAAGATACAAATGATGAATTCCTGGAAGAATCGATGGAGAGATTCTTCTGACGGAAGATGGACAAAATATTCCTTTGAAGATGTCAACAGACTCCAGGGAAATTTTTACTTCAACCAAATATTCACTGGCCATGAGCTTTCAAATCTCATCAGACTATATTTTCTCACAAACACGATAAGTGTTACTGTGGGAAAGTAATAGGTACGATTCTACATACTGTTACAGAGTGTGAGCATTGGAAATATCAACGCAAATTGTAGCCTCCTGACTGGATGGATATGGATCTGAAAACTTGACTGAAATTGCAACTTGTCAGGAACTCTGTCATCCAGATTGTGGAGCAAAGCTTTACAAAGGAACGAGATGATATTTAACATTATCTTTGACATTTACTTCTCACTTTATTATTTACTACATTTATTAAATTTCTTTTTACTTTATTAAGTTTTGATATTTACTTTCGTTTTATTTTTTCTTTTTGTTATTCTATTGTACGTTTTCTTTTTTACGTTTCATAAGTTATTTTTTTACTTGTTTTGTTTCTTTTTTCAGGAAGCCGGTTGGGTTGATGGCCCTTTGGTCTTTGGATGGGCCATAGTAGATCTTAAGTTTTACTGTATTTAACACTTTTCTTTTTGACAGTCCGAGGACCTTGATTTCAAAAAGCCAACTGCTGGTCCTCGGGTTTTGTCCTTTTGGATGTCGGTGGCTTCCTGTGTGACCTTCTTGCTAGATGGGTTGCTTCATGTTAGCTCATCTGCTTCCCATGGCTTCGGCTTGAGCGGAATTTAAATATTGTCCTTTTCCTTTTATCTGCTTACCTAACAACAAAACTTCATAAAAGCAAGAGGCATTCGTCAAAATGAGCAAATTCTCATAATTTTGAAAACTACTGTAAGTTAAATTGCACATATTTGCGAATAAAGTTTAAAATTACGGAATATGTAGTTCTATGATTTTTAAAAAATTGTTACACAAAATAAAAATATTTTATGATTTTAAATGTTGCGTTGAATCATATATAATTCTGTGTCATCTTAAAAGTGTATTTTAATTATTTTGAATCCTAAAATAAAATTATATTTCGTATTAGTTACTTAGAGTGACAAATATGAAACTCATAAATGAAAAAGTATTTTTTACTAAGCACTTTTTAAAACGATTTCTAATTCAAAAATGAAAATAAAAAGATTAGTACAGTGGTATTATAAAAAAAAACCCTTTAGGTAATTGTTAATCATTTTATATAAATTAATTCGTTCAATAAATTTAACAGTTTATAATTTATTTTAATTACATCACATTAAAAGGAGTTCCCGCTGTATTTGTATTTAATTTTTTTTTCAGCTCGATTTTTCTCAAAAACATTTACACGCGTTATGATGTTCCAACATTTTGTGAATTTATTTGTGTCTTTTTTTGGTATTCACATTCAACTCTTAGACTTGTGTGCAAATAAAATGTAGCTTTCTTACCTTTAAGGCTTCAAATATTTTTAGATATTTTTTATGATTTTATTTGAAAGCTTAAATCATTCTGAGCGTTTTAAGGCATCACATACAGTGTATGTAAACTAGGCTCTGTGTATTTTAAATAAGCTAGAAGATACATTCAAATACCACCTCAATACATAGAGATGTTTGGTAAGTGGGTTTTTTCACTTCAAATAACTATATAACAAAACTACATTTTCAGAAACAGCACCCAGTACTTTTAAAATATTTTTATCATATCACTATGTGATTTTCCAGATGTGTTAATATAAACACAATGAAGAAAATCATGCAAAATTATTATGTGTTATGCTTTTTTTCAGGGCGTGGTAGTTTATAATTTTTAAGAGAAAAGTATTATTATATTTTAGTTAAAAAGAAATTAAAACATATCTGGATATTTAACATATTTCATG
This sequence comes from Araneus ventricosus, assembly GCA_013235015.1. NCBI lineage: Eukaryota > Metazoa > Arthropoda > Arachnida > Araneae > Araneidae > Araneus > Araneus ventricosus. The sequence continues at coordinate 6,631 of BGPR01001974.1, read as the reverse complement.
ATTTTCAAGCTGTTTTATTTTCATAACATTTGTTTGCGTGAGTTGCTTAGTTTCTCTTAAAATCCTACATGCAAGCGAAATCCATGTTCGACAGCTTATACATAATTCATTTATTTTATATATACATTTACAATGCTTAGAATTATTACACTTACATTAAAATTCATATTTAGGAAGAAACCTGACTTATGTAACTGTGGTAAAAAAATCTATCAAATCTTCTAAGTGTTTGTTACTTTTTAAATAGTCTCACTTTCATTACTTTCGACTCGCTTTTTCGTTGTTGAAAATCCTATTGCTTCTTTTCTAAACCAATGAAGCATTTCATAAAAGTATTTCGCGCTGCAAAACCGAAAATTATAATTTATTAATTCTTATTTATTTTCTTTATACTTATATGGGAACAAACAGAGCAGTGAAAAGGAATTCATTCAGTCTACATTGTTCACTATGAGATGTAGTACTGATTTTTCTGTTTTCGTGGTTAGTTTCAGCTATATAGATATCACATTTGGAGTTGCAATAGCAAGACAATTTAAAAATGTAGCCAAGAAGGTATCCACCGACATCTTGAAGAGGCCTTCATTGATGTGAAAAATAGCATGATTTGGAAAATCCCCATTTTCCCTGCTTGGTTTCTCCTTTTCTTTTAATATCTGAACAAAACCTTTTAGTTATATCACTACATTCCCATTCTGACTTTCTTAAGATTCTAAATTTCTGATTTTTTTCTTTGAAATTGCAATAATTGTCTTATTAAGGCAAAAGTTTTGAACGAACTACTGGCATGAGGTTTTATGACTTTAAGGTAAGATTTTAGAATTAATGAAATGATGTAATGTCATCTTAAGATAGGTACGAAATGACAATTTAACTTCCAAAATTAATTGTTGAAATTAAGAATTCGACAGCAAATTTTAAATCGTAAGATCCTTAAATAATTGTAATAGATTCATAATTCTATTCAAAATTCTGCATGGGGTTTATGAGCTTTGTGTAAAACCTTAGAAGGATTGTCATTTTATTGATGCAATTACATCTTACGAAGAGAGTGGAATGATAGTTTATCTCCGAAAATAAATTGTTGTATGTAGTAAATAATTCAAGTGCAGCTTTAAAATCCTAAATTCTTGTAAATTGTAGTAATTGATTCATAATAATTCATCTGTCAATAAATTCAGGCTGTCGCACGTATTACATTACACGACTGTCGCACGTATTACAATACACGACTGTCGCACGTATTACATTACACGACTGTCGCACGTATTACATTACACGACTGTCGCACGTTTTACATATTTTTTATGGCGCAAGGGTTATGGACTTCACCATTCTGCGTCAATTTATGTTATATTAAAAGACTCGAAATAAGTAATAAAATGAAGAGTTTCTTATAAAAAGTCAGCATATCCATAAGAACTTTTGACAGTTTTTCAACGGGGAATGATAAGTTCTGAAACAAAATGAGACTACACTGTTGTATACTGGGTACTAAAATTAGAAAATAGTGAAAACAAACAGACAAATTATTTCACAGAAAAGAGGTTATCAAGAAGCTCTTTCAATATTTTTTTTAATAAATGTTGAAACAAAAACAGTACAGAAAGATGACAAAACTATTTGTCACTCGCAACATAATATAATCAGAGAAGAGTAAACAACACCGAGAGAAAATTACGGAGAATTACAATATTTTATTACACAAGAAATCTACAATTATACAAAGTAGAGACTTTAATATTACAAACTAATGGGTGCTATTATTCGCAGAAACATTTCTAATTTACACACTACTGGTTCATCCACTGAGTACAGAACTAGGAATGTATCTAAAGAATTGCCGAAAACATTTATATTTTTAGAGAAAAAACATTTAAACGAAAATTACATTTTAATGAAATATATTTACATTCAATGTCAGTTTCTAAATTGTTTTCATTCTAACAGTATTAAATTTGCAGTTTTGATGCGTGCTTAATCTGCTCCGTTTCTAACTAACGCCGAACTGCTGATTTAATGTTCTTCGAAATGTGCTCATTTTTTCTCGCTAGAGAGCAATGATTTTTAATTGAATACTTGATTTACAACGAGAGAAATGAAGGAATGATTTAAATATTATGTAGCAAGCAGGGAGTTGTGCGAATATTAAAATGAGACTATTAAAGATAAATCTAAAGGGAAAATTGTTTAGAAGAGGAGAGAAAAAGAACGGAGGGTAAAATAGTAAAAGAACGCTATTTTTTAAATTTCTCTATAATTAAGATATAGTGTTTTCGACTTGACAGATCTAATAACAACCTCTTTTCTTATTTAGAGTTCACTTTCAATTTTTCACTGGACGAAATGTCACCGAATTTACATGGAACAAAGCAATCAAAATTATATTATTTCTAAAGAAGACACTTTTTAAAATTTAATTTTAAATCTTCACATCAAGTATTATGCAAACAAAAAGTAGAAAAGAGAAAATTGAGAATTAATTGCTGGACAGAAATACAGAAAGAAGTTCTACCAAAAAGTAGACATTTTTTCGTCCCCTGAAAAAAGACTAACTAAATTTTAGTTCCCTGGTCTGGAAATTTAATAGCGAAATCTATTGAAGGATTCGCACTTCACTTACTCAGTTGCATGACTTTAATTTTCTTACAGTAACTAATCATTCCTTCAATGGTATTCTAAATTTCTTATTTTTTTCTTCTATTATATGATACAAGATAAGAAAAACTCTTTAAAATAGTTTTCCCTTTTTCCTTAAATCAAATCAGGGAAGTGCCTTCTGTTAGCTATTTTAACCTATTTCCGGAGGCAGAAGAAAAAGAGGCAATCAGATTTTCACCTCACGTGCCTGAGCTAATGAGGTTGGGAAATTCTGAGTCCTTTTCTCGAGTAATTATGCCTTAAGAGTAATTGAAGGTCTGCCTCGGTTGTTAAAGTCAGGAATCAACTGACGAAGGCTACATTTGACTTCTTGAAGTTCATATTAAGATTACGAGAATTGGTTAATTCGGAAGTGAGATTAACTGCACGTCATATGAATGAAAATGAGAAAGCCGGAATTCAAGGAAAACACACTATTTAAATGAATAACACCGAGTTTAAGAAAATTCGCAAATATAGCGAATATTGCGAATAATATGTATGTGAAGTAAAGGATCTGAGTCCAAGGATGAGTTTGGAGTGGCTGCCAAAAGAACGTTTGAGGAAAAATTGAGATCAACTTTTATTTCTGACTCATTTAATTTCATATTCGATGCCATAGTATAATAAAATATAAATTGACGACGATACTAAAATATTAGTGTATATCTTTTACAAATATCCCTTAAAAATAAATTCTTACAACCCTTGCTTTCATGAAACCTGCATCCACCAATTATGTTTCTAATTGATTTAGTCAAAAATTTTATAGCAATACTGGATACAATACAATATAGAATATTAAAAAAATATCAGGAAAATTATCGCTTCGAAAAATCTGCTTTAACCAAATCAGGTCATTTACGTGCAGTTTATCTTTTAATCCGGAAACATTATTATTGTATAAAATAAAGCTTCGTTGCTCTCCACTTGAACAGAGATTTCACATTATGCACATTTTTAAAATAATCAGACGGATATGTACAAGGTGGTTCAAGTATGGCGGGGCTGATGTTTTATTTAAAAAACCATGATTGCCAAACATTTGCTTGCACATGTCAGTCTTTAATGTACTCCCCTCCAGAGACGATACATTTTTCCAACGTTCTGGAAGTATCCTAATACCCCTTTTTAAAAAAGGCTTTCAGTTGGCGCATCCACTACCGACAAGTATGAATGACAGCGTCATTGTCTTCAAACCGCATGCCTTGCAAATTTGATGTGAGCCTTCCGAATAGGTAGCACTCTCTTACACAACTTAAATACACAGGTCTGTGAGAGACATTCTTTCCCATACTGTTGTTGGAGTCTGTGGTGATTTTCAGACTACGACTTGGAAAATTTCTCCGACGAGGAATTTGATCACAATGAGGATCTTGTGTTCGATCATCGCTCAAGTAATTCCCAGACAGTTCTGAGCAGGTAACTCGAGCAAGAGGGAGGATGGAGGTTGTGACTCCACCCTCTCAAAGTCGCGCAGCTGCTGAGCAATGGGTCTTCTTTAAGCAGGCCATTCACCGCTCTTCCAAAATGGAATTTTTGGAACACGGGAAGGAAACACCTATCGTCAAGGTCAAAAACCTGTCAACTATGGAGCAAATTATTCGAAATGGTGAAATTCAAAAGAACTTAAAATCCAAAACTCAACGCTCCGATTCCAATTTGGGACCTCGATGCGAGGTTAACGGGAAAACAATAGTTCTGCCTAGATTGAGACCTCGTGTCGAGGCTACAAATGAAACTCGAAAGGCGGAGTCAAGGGTGGGAGGAATTCTGCGACTTTGAACCTTGTCTCGAAACAAACTTTGGAACATCTGTGAATGCTTTGCCTAATTTTTCGACTAAAATGGGTAGAATAAAACCAGTCTTAGGACAAATGGCATAGCTTGCCTTCTCGGGAATGCCCAGTTTTACACACAAATCGGCCCCGGTCACATTTTAACAACCTTGTACAACATGGCAAAACACAATTAAGTTTCGATTTGGTATATCATATCATGCAATTTGTTTCACTTCATTTCTGCTATTTTTAATAGTTTTTTCTCACCTACTGTGTATGGAGGCTGATGAGATAGCAAGATTATTCAATGTAGATGCAATAGGTACTCTTAGATATTATCCTTCACCACATGATACGAGTCGTTTTAATTACAATGTGTTTTTTTTAAATTTAGACGATGCATTCGACAGAAGTTACCCTTCAGAAAGCATAGCCGATATTTTAACTATTTAACTAAAAGTATGGAATATGAAATTTAACCCTCTAACTGTTCATCTCGCGATTTCCGCGGGTAGGATGTAAGTCTATTTTCTGCTGCATCCCGCGATTTTCGCAAGCTTATGTGTTTACTTCGTGCTATTATAGCGTTGAATTATTTTCTAATAATAAAGATTTGCATATAAATAACAATTCGCTTGGTTCAACCGTATTTGAACATGTTTGTAAACGTTGAATCTAAATATTAATTTAAAATAAATCGCCAGTCAGAGTGTTAATCCTATTGAAGGGAAATACAATGCATCATACAATTTACGGACAAAAATATAAAATTTTGTCCGCAAGACAGATTGAAATTTATGTTACTACTTTTATTAGAATTGGTGTTTTCTATGATATTTTAACCCAATGCACACAACCTCATTTGGTTCAACTTAAAAATTGCAAGCCTTCAATTGCAATTTGTTCATTCTTCTAGTATAACTGTCATATTTTCAAAAGTTAAACCGTTTTCGAACCGTTAATCCGACATGTGATTTGCTGAGTTAGTTTAATTTAGTTATATTAACGTCCCGTTAATGGGATTTCATGAAAAATCTGTAACAGATAGAATAAGAATCTAATGCTATTAAAAATGGCTTTAATTTTTTGGTTAATTGAATAATTCTTCAAAAATTTCTTTGTTTATTTTGATGATTTCCTTTCACTACCAATAAAACTTAAATAATATAGTAAACCGTTATGTTTCAGAATTATATGAATTATATAATGCTGAAACATATCGGTTATCAAAATATTATAAGAATATTTTGCTGCCTGAAACATATGTCAAACCATTATGTTTCAGGCAGCATTAGATATTTCAGTAAAAAGGATGGATTTGAAGGAAGAAAATAATTGGAATTCAGTCATTAAGAAAAATTTAAGAGTGGATAAAAGTAAGGATGCCATTTGAATATTTTTTATTCTTTTACTTCTCTATTTTTTGAAGCTTATATTATATAAATTTCCTGCCAAATTAGAATTCTGTTCCTTCAGTGTGTATTTTAAAACTTTTCCCATTCCCTATACGAAGTGATCGAGAACAACAGAATTTCAGAGAATGCTTCACTTACGGTGAAATAAAATACAAATATATAAAAACATATAATCCTCTTTGCCATATCAATAGTCAAAAAGAGGCTTATATTTCCCTCTTTTAAGTTTTTATTGCTTGAAAAGGAAAAAAAATAATATTCGGGAAGTCTTACGAGTGGAAAATATAGAATCAAGCATTTTTCAGATCGTCTGCACATATCAAACAAAACGTTGCGCATTGCAGTGAGCTGAAAACATTTCTTCGTCGACTGCAAGGAGCCAGAATTTATAAGTAACAAGAAATGATGCAGAGCGCAACACTTGAAATATTCACTAACGGAATTTAAAATAACTCGGGAAGAGTGAAATGAAAGATTCAGAAATAAAGCGACTAGTTTAAAATTTTCACAGATGGCTGACAGATATTTCGGTTAAAATGGAATAATTAGTCATAAAAACTGTTCGAGTGGCAATGCCAAGTTTATTAATAAATAAAAGAAATTTAAATTAAAAGAAAACAAATTAAAAGAAAACAATGATAAAATGAAAAATAATGAAAACAATAGATGTTTTTGCGTGCAAACGCAGCTGCAAAAAGTAATTGCTTCAACAGAAATTTTTTTAAAAAAATACAACAAGAACTATAGAGAAACCAAAATTTACCAATACTTAGAACAATTTGTTAAGAAATTATTC
>BGPR01001973.1:190723-205504 GCA_013235015.1 Araneus ventricosus | reverse complement strand
AAAACGGTGGGTGATGGGGCAAAATGGGGGTCATATTCGGATTTAGGGGGTCATTTTACATAAGAATTTGCAGGAATGGTGTCGGGCCGATTTTCATGCAGCGCAGTGTTATCTGTCCTGCTAAATAACGGTAGCTTCACTTGATTATAAGAATTACAGAAAATTAAAAATAAATAATGAAAAATTAATTGTATATATTTAATAGAAAAAGTTATGAAGTCAAGTGTGAAAAAGCAATAACATTTTATGCGAATTTTTCTAATCAAATGTTTACAACAGGTCATTTTACCTGTCATGGTACGTTTAGTGTTAAGAACCTCTCGAACAGTTATGTGTAACCTGTGACTGATTCCAATATCCCAAATACGTACCCATTTAGAAATTGTTTAGTATGATCCAGAACTATTAGCATTCACCTTGCATCAGTTTTAGGAGTAATATCTTCTAACAAGAGTTCCCCTAAAATAGAAAGAAATAGAGCAGAGAAGAGATGATAAACCCAAGTTTCAGGAAGAAAACCATTTTTATTGCTGTGTATTTGTTTGTTTCTTTTTCACGCCGAACATTGAAAAATAAACCTACGTTTTCACAAAATCTGAACTTTTTTTAGAACTTCTTAATTTTATACCTGGTTTATTTGGTCCTAGTTTGTTTTTGAGTCTGATACACTTGGTGAGGCTGGAAGTTGCTCTACCCGGATTTAAGACCCTGTGATTATGATTTGATTCCAAAGAAGGAACTATATCGTGACATTCGCTAACAGTTAAAGAGGTTCTTAAAGTCATGGACCGCTCCATCCGAACCATCAGCAAAACTGGCATTGCTTCAGATGTTCCACGGCTTCCATACTTTCATAACGCTTATGACTACATCAAAGAACTATGAACATTTCAAGCTAATATCAATGTTGTATCGGCTGTAATTATATTGTTATGAAAATCGTCTAGCGGGTATGCGGTGAAAGCAGTCCAACAGGGAGGAAATGGAGAATGACGCTTTATTTAGCGAATATTCCGGAAAATGCAAAGCACGGGTATCACGAAAAGAACAGCACTTGCACAAATTAGCAACACAAGCAGTCAGTAAATCGTTAATAATAACAGAAACAGCAATAAAAATAGAGCTCAGTGTCAGACAGCTGACCAACTCGCAATGCCAACAAGGCTCCAAAGAGATTGATTCAGACATCTGAGTAGGTCGGTATTCATACCCTTTTCTGACAGGATGTGATGTCATAATTCTCTCGAAGTTTCCCCATAAGTCCGTCCCTAGCAGAAATAGGACCAAAATTCAAGCATATTCGAAAACTTTCATTTTGTCGCCAAAGTCGCCAAATAATCGCCAAGGTCAGGCGGCATAGGCTTGACCTCCCTTGACAGCTAGTAAAAATAGATGATAGGTCTGTAAATCTCTGTTCTCAACCATAACACTAATATGACAGGAAAGCGACATTACAGCTTTGTAACAATAGGATTGTCATTATTAATTTTCCAACCCTTGTATAGTTATTTCAATCCATATATGAACATAGAGGACAACCAAATACTTATGTGTGTCTTTTATGTTTACTTATGTTTGTCTTCTAAATTAGTTGTTACTTTGATTTAATCAGATATAAATATCGAAAATTCTGTAACCTGATACACGAGTCAAACATGTCATTATATGAGCTTGCAGCGTTATATAGGGTTAGCAGGAAAACCAAGAATAACGTGTACTGACACTGCAATCGAATTTCAGTTAGAAGCCCAAACAAACAGAACATACAAAAGATATAAGATTAAAAAAATCACTATTTTGCAGTCATGGATCTTTGTTGCTGTCGCCATTACAATCAACTTTAACATTTTCAATTCAGAGCGTTTCTATATAAACTCTTGCGTAAGTTTCATGTACGAAATTCGTACATGATAAAGTAAGATATTGACAGGCAGTGAATACAAGAAAATTTTATTTTGCAGAAAAATCAGTTTTTGACCAGGGACGAAATAAATTATCTATCATTGCGCAAATCAGTATCATCACGAGTAGTATGAATGAGATATGGTACATTTCGTCTTTGTGTTGACTTTTTCTTACTCCAGTGTACGACAAGTTGCGTTAAACCCAAGATACGCCCATAAGAACGAAAAAAGTTATAACTTTCTTATAAACAAGTGAAGACGAAATAAAATATAAGCATTGTTATAATTGTTTCATATTGCATATCATAATAATGACAAACAATCATATCATAAATGATAAGGATTTTAAATTGCAAATCGTTATCAGTTTTCAGTGAAACGGAGTGGGCCCAAATCATTTTCAACTTCATCAATTTCTGGTCGGCCCTCTAAATGCTCTTGTGACCGAATCTTCACTGTAAAATGTGAGTTCCGATGATTGTATGTCCCATACTTCTCCACAACTTATTGCTAACCATTGTATCCATGTTAACTAAACATTTTTCGCATTGCACGAATTATACTTAGCTTTTGGACATTAGTGTACACTATGTTCTCCCCTACCACGAGTTCGTGGATTAGCAGCCACCGGATAAGTAAACGGGTTCTGACTTCTCCAGGGGATATAATAATTGTGGGGTTGTGTTACCCCACAGTGACATTACGTACCTCCTACGGGATGGGTCGGGCCGTGGCCGGTCATAGCTACTAGGACTCCGACCTCAGTACTCGAGCTGTTGCAGCGACTCTCATTCAATGTCCCCTGGTTGCCTTGGCTGGATAGGGATAACACGGTTTACGGACTCTGTATGTTGTCTTAGTTTAAAAATACATAATGCATTTCCTGTGGGTTTGTTAAATGTATTACAGACTTGCATTCAAAGCGCAACGTATATTCGAATTGTACAATTTTACGTTACACGGTATTTTAGAGGATCAATCTACCGGATTGGAATAGAGACCTAAGGCATGTTACTTTTACATAAGAAGTGAAATCCCAGTTATCACTATTCAAACGCCGATTCCAACCTAGAAATAAGCCCTTCGCTAATGTATTCGGCCCGAGAATCTCGTGTGCGGCCTGTTAATTAAGCTCCAACTATTGAAAATTGTTTTCTGGATTATCTTTCAGGAATCGCAGCAGCTGCACAGATCCCGGTGTTATGTCCTTAATTAATTATTAAAATGCCGGCAAATAACGCGAAAAGGATTAGGCGCTTCCTCGCCGCATAATTACGCGCAAAACGGAAAATGTTTGTTCAACTCCTCTTTCTCCCCTCGAAGAAAAGCAACGCCACACACAGCTATTTCTTTTCAGCATTATTATTATTAAGAAAAGCAAGGGCGGAAAGATGATTAGTATTTGATGTTTGTTGAATAGTCAAACGGGGAACTCAGATTTCCCTTCGTCGGGAATCGGATTATGATAGTTTCGAGAAAAGGACGGAAAATTTTCGTGAGAATGTTTGAAATTTGATCGGAGCTCTGCTCTTCTCTAGTTCGCTTTTTTTCTACTCCTAGAATGATTGAAAGCTGTGTTTGGTGTAGAAAGGAAGGGATTAAGTACAGGTTTTCACTTCGCCGAAGAATCACTACACGGTTGTTTTAATCAGAGTTTGATGTTGAGCAATTAAATTCATATTACTATTTTGCCTTAAATAATATAAGGAATATATTTTTGTAAAATGGAGTTGATTATAATCAGTGAATTAAATCTCTATTTTTTGGAATTGTTCTGACAGCTGGTTATTATCAGTTTAGATTATCGCATTCAAATTTCAGTGTATCAAAGGGGATTAATTTGTTGCGCATTTTCAATGCTATAACTTTCTGATATAGATTATGAAGAATGAACTTAAACATCTTGAAGAGACATCATCTAAAGAAAAGCAAACGAACATGGAAGTGATTACCGATGGTTATGCTTATGACTTATTCAGTAACACATATCATAAAACTTATGAGAGAACATGACTACTAAAATGAAAATCGACATATTTTTAAAAATGAGTTATACTCTAATAGCAGAACCGCAGACTTCTATTTTTACAGTTTGGTAAGCAATGCAAGCAGTATGAAACCATCAGTTTTAAAATACCAATTCAGAATCTTAAAGCTTCGAAAATTAACATGCCTGATTTTTAACATATTTTGACCAGTTATAACTTAATAGTGAACAAACAAAAAATTTTTACTTTTTCTTATCTTACATACTTATACTTAATTACTTTCTCCAACATAAGCGTAAAAACAGAAAACGATTTACCATGTGGTAGACTGCATCTATTTCTAAAAAAAGTTTTCTTCATTTTCCTAATATTAATCCATGTGATATAGAAGTCAAGGTGACACCTGGTGATCGAGTCACGGTTTTGAAAAACTCGGAGTTATGTGTTCGAGCACATACAGTCTGTCCAAAAAGAAACCGAAGTTTAAAAATAAATTAATATTACCTAAGAGTATCTTTTAATGCGGTTTTTCTCCATCAAAATACTTTCTTCCTCTATTTATACATCATTTCTAACGTGTCTTCCATTACTAGAAAGTCTCCTAGGAATCCGTTTTTGGGATCACTCGTAAATCTCACCGTGAATTGTCTTCGCTCTCTTCTATTGTTTCAAATCTTCGACTTTCCAAGATATATTTCAACTTTGGGCAAAGTCCACAATTTCAAACCTGGAGAATTCCGACTTGTTCCGACATGCTTTTTGACCCACACTTGAATGATCCAGCAACTTCTCACTAGCTGTGGTACGATTCGTGTTTTGCGCGTCAGTCAAGAGAGAATTTACTTCGTTCTCTTCTATTGTTTCAAATCTTGGACTTCCCAAGGTATATTTCAACTTTGAGACTTTCTTTTGAAGTCCGCAATTTCAAATCTGGAGAGTTACGACCTGTTCTGACATGTTTTTTGACCCATAATCAAACGATCCAGCAACTCCTTACTAGCTGTGGTACGATTCATGCTTTGCTCATCAGGTGAAGCGACAAGTCACAGATTTTATTGCTGTGCGATACTTCTGAAGATTAACAGTCAAAGTTGTGTGGAAAGAACTTTTGTTGTAGCCTACGGGCATTTAAACCATAATCTGCACGAATCAAAGCACGCTTTTCTTCGTGTCGTGAAGATCGGTCGTCGGTGTGCAAGGGCATCCAGTTTCCGGATAATCTTTGGTAGATGTTCTATGCTATTAGAAACTAGTTGGTACTATTCATAGCACTTGGACCGGCTAAATGGGTCCTCTCCATAAGTTTATTTCTATGCTTCAGTAAAGGAGTTGGCCGATTTTATGCAAAATTTTTCAGAAACTCATTGTCTTTCCATTTTCGAATGTAAGAAATCGGCACAATATGGTAATTCAATCTACCACTCATGAAACATTAACAAAATGATATGCCATTCTCGAAAGAAGTCCAGGTAAAATCTCAAGATTAACACGACATAACATTATTACAAAGGGGCTATTAGATTGTAGATTAAATCTCTACTTAAAAAGTTCGGTTTCTTTTTTAATAGACCTCGTATATCATCGAAAATATGCCATGAATGCACTTTAACAAGTGGCTTTACGTTGGAGTGGAACTCCGAATAATCAGGTAGTGTTCAGCAGGGAACGTGTAGATTTCATGGGAGTCAACCTTAAGGAACGTCACAAGAGTTGTGTCATAGACACAAGAGATTACTGCACTTATGTAACTTTTTAAAGCAAAATATTATGAGGGGAGATAAGCCATTAATGACAAATGGGGGGGGGGTGATTGAAAGAAACATTTTTCTCCTGGCGCCCCTTACTCCCGCTACGCCATTGCCACTGCTCTTCAAGTGTCTCCCTCATTATATGTCAATAGTAGAAAATTATAATCTGCGCGCTCAACACCGAAAGTTCGGTTTCAGAATGAGACGTGCTTCTGATAAATGGAGTCAATTTACACTGACATGATTTACAACAAATGCTTCTTCCTAAGATATTTCGAGATTCATTGAGCATCTTTCTTTATATAATATAGTTACGAATATGTAAAGTTGTTCCGCTGACATGCTAATCTTATGGCAAGAAAAAGAGTTTTACTGAAGTTTTACTGGAAGCCAAGCCAATGAACCCCGACCTTGGTGACCATTTTAGCGACTTTAGTGACAAAGCGAATCTTCTAGAAACTTCAAGAATTATTTTCCTATCTCTATTGGGAGCCGAAATTTAAAGAATCTTCGAGAGAATTCTATGTGACGCCACATCCTGTCGGAAAGGATATATATACCGAGCTACCTAGAGGAGCATTCATTCGTCTTTGGAGCTTTGACCGCAATGCAAGCTGATGAGCTGATAGACACTGAACGCTATTTAAATTGCTGTCACTGATATTTATTTGTGATCTTCTGTCTATTGTGTTATTAAATTATAAAATTGCTGTTTAGTTTGGTTACTGTATAACGTTAGTGTTTTCTGAAGTATTTGTGGAATAAAGAGTCATTGCTTTTTTTATTATCCTGCTTGTTGGACTACACTCACGTATACCCACCGGACGATTTTTATGACAGTTTAAAACAAGACTATATAGGGTGTCCCGAAAGTTTTTTTTACAAATTTTAAGGGTAGGTCAGGACTTAAAGAGTATTTAGGGCTAACAACATGCGAAGTGTGTATCGCTTCACACCTTCAGTCCTTTGAACATTTCCTTTAAGTATTCCGAAGGTTTTCTGTTGATACTACGTCCTTCATTGTCATTATGGTATCTGCCATGCTGCTTAAGGGGTCTATTCTGGTACCCCCGGTTAGGTTGGGAGTTGGATTGGGTTCCGCACGTTAACAACGGAAAATTGTAAATTTGTATTCCTTTAAATCTGTGTTGTACATTTTACCTGGTGTATCCTTTTCTTTTCCTTAATTCACGGTCAAAGAGTCTTTTGTTGCGGCCTTCCTTCGCGTTTCGATCCATGTTATATTACAAAAATGATCTGTATCTATATGCCAGACCAATCCTTAAGTTTGTTTAAAGGACCTTTCGGAACCCTCTGTATAATATCTGAATGATATATTTGTTCTCAAACAGATTTGAGAAAGGTAATGAGCGTACTACATTATTAAATCAGGAAATTCCAGTTTTGAAAAAGTACAAAATCCGGAATTTTGGCTATATCCGGAACATAGTCTCCTCCGGCATATCATTGTCTTTGCGCATCATATCGAAGCACCTTTGCGATTCTTGCAAACCGAACAAATAAGGAGAATACAATCCTTCACTAAAGAATTTGTAACAAAGCAATTATTCAAAAGTATTCACGAAATTCAAGTAACTAAACCGTTTATACTTTGCTAAGAAGACACATAAATCTCATAATACGAAATTCTCTCTTCATGTGAAGATTCTGTGGACCACCTGTTCGGGGTAGGGGTGGAAAAAGGCGGAAATTCGTGAACGATCTAAAATTCATAAAAGTACATTTAGTATGCATGAGTGAGAGTCTCGATATTGAAGTAACGTTCAAGTTGAAGTCATATTTTTTTTCCACAAAAAAATCTTTCCGAATACTTCCCTACCTCCTCTCTATCCTTTCCCTTAAGAAAGAAAATGCTTTCCATCTGGAACGATTTTTTTCGGAGGGGGTGGAAGCGGAAGGTAAGCGTTGGAATGAAAAAAATCTTTAAGGAAAACTTTCAATTTTCTAAGATTTTTTCAGAGGTTCGAAATTGCAGTAGGGTGGAAAGAAGATGATGGAGTATGTGAGAGGAGAGAAAGGTACAGAGTGTGCGTTATGAATTTTAAAGCACTTAAGAAGGGGGGAGCTGAAGAAGGCTTTAAGGGATGTGAGAATCGCAGAGTAGATTTCTAGAACCTTTATTTGTACAATTTTACAAGAAGTCTTCAAACATCTCTTCATAAACAATTATTCTTAATTTGTAATGAATATCAGAGTAAGCTAATCTGGACTGATAAAATTTCAGTCTATCTGAAAAATCGACTTGTTAGAGCTTTGAATGCTACAGTTCACGTATTTTTGTGATGGTTGGAAATTTAACCCTTTGACTATGAATTTTTTTTAAAAAAATGTTATCCATTTTTTTTTGCGGATTTGTTTTTTAAAGTTTATCCAACTTTTTATACGGAATTTTGTAAAATCTTTTTCATCCAATTTTTTATGCGGAATTTTTAAAAAAAAAATTTTATGCAATTTTCTATGCGGATGAAAGATAATAGGCTTCAAACTAGCCAAATTGTTTGCTTGTAGTTTTTTTCTCCAAGCGGATTTTAAACCAAAAGCTGGGACAAAATAGTCCCATAACCAAAAAACATTACATTTTTTGCATGAAACATGATTATTATTAGTTATTGCGAAAATGTATTTTTTTATTTTCAATATTTCATCAATATTATCGCAAAAAATGTGTCCGTGGCGCACACTTTGTGAACTACTACCATAATGTGTTCATTTACGTTCTCAAATTTTTTTATTAAAGTAGTATGAACGAATCTTTCACCAATGATATCAGTGGAAACAAAATTATTATTGAATAAATCGAGTGCTCGGATTAATTTATTGATCCATCCATTAGCTAAGACTACAAACTTTTTGAGCAATCACCAGATATAAAATTTAGGTTAGTTTATATACTTAGTTTAGTTTTACTTTAGTTTAGTTTTTTATACTTCATCATTTACTTATAAAATAAACTCCATAAACCGTAATAATAAAAAACAGTCCTTCTCTTCTGTTAAAAGCCTTTCAAACTTATTGAAATATAAAGAATTGAAGATATTAAGCGAATAAATAGTCCATACAAAGACAAAAAAGAAAAGCGGGCATCGGCCGGACCAAAAAGAGGATAATTTTCAGGCTTGTCTGTAGTATTCCTTTTTTTTCAGTTTTTGTTCTCGGCAGAACAAAGCGGGAAAACATTTGTTCTTCTCTATTGGTCGCATCGATCACCGGCGGGAGATACACTGTGTTTCCGGGAAACGGGAAAATAAATCTGTTTTATTTACTTCTTTTTCCTGTTTTGGAAGAATCCAGTCTCTGCTTTTTAATTTGTTTCTTACGAGGAAAATTCCGGAGGAATCGGGACAAATTTTTGTGATTAAAACTGGTGAGTGAAATGTTTTTCGTGCGAAGGAGAATTAAAGTTTGCATGAGAAGCTAACGACTTTTTAAAAAATTAACGGGTTTCTTTTGTCGAAATTGGTAACATTAGGACAAGATTGCTTTCAATTTGGCAAGTGCAAATTAATGAAATACTGGATTGAACAATGAACTTAATATGGAAAATGAATATATTGAGAAATTTAATTTTTATTTGAAGCATCATTTTGCAGTTTAATTTTTATTTGATGATGAAAGAAATTCTCATTCCTTCATCATATTCTTCTTTAGCATAATTTTTCTGTTACGAAAAGGAATTTTTCTGTAGAAAAGAGGGTTTTTTTTTACAAGAAAACAAGATTGGCAAGGACAGGTTGCTTTCTCTCTGGCAAAAACAAGTTAATTTTATTGTATGAAACATTATATTAAATAATGAACTTAATATGCCAAATTAGTATTTTGAAATTTATATTTAATTTGATCCAATATTTTGCAATTTAATTTTCATTTGAGGATTAAAGAAATTCCATTATTTCATCATATTCTTTTTTTAGCATACTTTTTGTCAATAAAACGAATTTTTCTGTAGAAAAGAGAGGAGTTTTTTTTGTATGCACTAAACTTTTAGGGTGACCAAGTACCCAGTATTTGGCCGAAATATTATGTTTTATTTTATTGACTTCTTTTGCAGATCTTAACCTCCACTCTGTCCATTAATATATCAATGCTATGTATTTGATATTTTTGAAATTATTTAATTTTCATTTACTATGACACTTGAAATATATTCACAAATAGAAACTTCAAACTGCTTTTTCGCTATGTTCAATTTTTATTTACATGCTTTAAAAAATTAATAGGCCTAGCTCTTATTAATAAAAGAGGTTTCAAATTGTTTTGCACGTGATTTCTATTACTTACATTGTAAAATTATCATACAATAGGAATTCATTTTAATTCTTTTATAGAAGGGGAAAATTTAAATACTGTAGAATTTCCACTTTTCTCACAATACATGCCAGAGTGAAAAAATTACATATGACTGAATATTAGATGCATTTTAATATCCAAGCACAGCCTTGTATAACATATTTCAATGAATGTAACAAATTAAAGTTAAAATATTAGTATGTAAAAAAGTAGAACGGGTTTTAAAAAGTTAAAAAAAATCGTTTCAAATCTAAATTTTAACTAAAGAGACAGTCCAAAATCAATCTTTTCTTGTAAAGGTGCTCTAATTTAAGTGCTAGGATGCAATACTTTAAAAATTTAATTTATAATAATCAAAATAATTTTTTGGGAGAAAAGGTTCCATATTCCCTTAACACAAGCAATAAGATAAGAATGGTTTAAAGCTGTATGCCAGAAGCTAATGCATCTGGATGCAATCAATATTTCTTTTTCTTTTGGAAGTGGCATTCCTTTTTCACGCATGGTAGATTTGATATTTTTTCTTAGCAGAGCATTAGAACTAGGAACGGTTTGGTCCTCACCCTCACCTTCCTTGCGTGCAAATACAGGGTGATTCCAAAACCATAGGAAAAACTTTAAAGGACGGTCAGGCATACAAAAAAAGTCATTTTCACAATAGACCAAGGGTCAAAACTCAAAGGCAGGTCGCTACAGTGGGCTCTTTGTCAGTGAATTACTAATATAATAGCCCAGATCTCTTGGTAACGCTCTGACGTCACCAACAATAAAATTCGAGCCATAGCACTGAGAGACGTTAAACAGCATTATTTCATTGTTAGAGAACCTAAATTTCAGTAATTTTAAATTTAAAAGAGTTATTGTCATTCTGATTTCAAATTTAATAGCTCTAAAATAGCGAAATAAAATTTTCTATCGATTGGTATAAACTTTATCTCGCTATGATTAATAGTTCCCGAGAAATTTTAAATTATATGAATCATATATTTCAAATTAATTTCCGTTTTTCAATAGAAAGTAGTAAATTACTTCAGTGGTATATCATGCGCATGATATAGTTCGGACGCCACGATGCATCTAATTATTTATTGCAATCGTGATGATATAATTTGATAATATTTTTGGCAACGTTAAAATTTGTACAAAGACATCTGAAGTGCAAGGAAAATTGTTAAACAACGAAAAATATTTCACACGGAATGTTGTTTACCAAGAGGTTTTTTTGAATAAAGAAATATGTAAATAATATGTAATTAAAAAAATATTTCCTGTCAGAATACATATATTTATTTTATTTGTTTTCAATCAATGTTACACATTTATCTCGCATATATATCTATTTAAACGCGTCAGATTTGACGGGAAATCTCTCGAATGAAGAGGCAATTTCACCCGTCATACCATAATGGCTGATTTTCTAGTTAAGTATAAGAAAAGGATACACCAGATAAAATGTATAACACAGATTTAATGAAATAAAAATTTACACTAGCACAACAACACAGTTGCATAAATAATAACGTGTGAAGCATGTATACCTTTGGATGGCAAATCCTTTGAACACTCACTTTAAATGCTCCAAAGGTTTGTTGTGTATATTGTGTCCTACTTGCTAGTAGCGTATCTGTGAGGCTGCGTAAGACTTGTACTTGTGTTATTTATAAACTTATGTTGTTGCTCTCCTATGAATTTGTATCTCATTAAACTTGCGTTGCACACTTTAATTAGTGTATTTTAGTTCACTGCCAAAGAGCTCCCTGTTGTGGTTTCCCCTTTTGCTTTTGAGACCCCATGTTCTATTAAAAAAATGACTTATTTCTGTATGTCTAGCCGTCTCTTAAAGTTTGTTCCCTGACTTTAGAATCACCCTGTAGAAGCAAGGAGTTGGAAGGAAAGTCAAGAACTTCTATTTGTTCCTCTTCGTTTTTCAGCAATGGAAAACTTCTGCTTGTGTTAACCCTTTCCACTCGGAGAAGTACCTCATACATAATTCTTTACGCGTGAGTGTAAGCCGAGCCGACACAAACAAAAGCGGGGCATGGAGCAAAATTAACTTTCGGGGTCTTGAAACGAGTTTCGTACAGCAAAATAATTCATTGCATTTTGCTATTTATTACACTACACAATTTGGTACACGAAAATGATAAATAATTAAACTATTTTTTTATAAAGTCGCAAAAAGTCATTAATAAATCAAATAGCAAAAATAATTGCTTCCTAAATGCAATTTGGTACGCGACTTAATAGAATAAGTTTACAATATGCGATTTTTGTCTTATAACAAATTCGTTGATAATGTTTAATTTTTTTACAAAAAAAATAATAATTTTGTCTGGGAAGAGTAAAGCAAAAATGCAGTTACTAGAATTAATGCTAGAGGTAGGGGGAAATGAATGAAAAGACGAGAGATCTTTTCTGAGTGCTTTCTGCGTGCCAATAATGAACGGCCCTGGTGGCCTAGTGGTAAGGTATCGGCTTCGAGGCTGGAGGGTTCGAAATGCGATTCCGCCGTGCATGTGGGCCTATTACACTCTAAATCATACATAGGCACCAAACATCCGGTCGCTGGTGTGGTGCGGAAGTTTGGAGAGGGAGGTGCCATCTCAGGCATTGTCCTCGTCATCGGACCGCGATTCAAAATTGCGAGGTCCATCCCAAAATAGCCGTTGTGTTGCCTCAAAACGGGACATTAACATAACTAAAAACTGAGGAACAAACCTACTAATATAATAGACCAGATCTGTCTCTCATTGATCCAATAACGCTCTGACATCATCAAGAATAAAATTCGCGCCATAGCACTGCGAGACATTAAACAACATTATTTCATTGTCAGAGCACCTAAATTTCAGTAATTTTAAAAAGTAATTTTCGTTCTGATTTCAAATTTAATAGCTCTAAAATATTGAAATAAAGTTTATTTATCTCGCTATGATCAATAGTTCCCGAGAAATTTTAAATTATATTAATCATGTATTTCAAATTAATTTCCGTTTTTTAATAGAAAGTAGTAAATCACGTCAGTGGTATATAATGCGCGTGATATAGTTTGGACGCCACGATGCATCTGATTATTTATTGCAATCGTGATGATATAATTTGATAATATTTTTTGGCAACGTTAAAATTTACACAAAGACATCTGAAGTGCAAGGAAAATTGTTAAACAACGAAAAATGCTTCACACGGAATGTTGTTTACCAAGAGGTTTTTCAAATAAAGAAATATGAAAATAAAAAAAATTCCTGTCATAAAACATATGTTTATTTTATTTGTTTCCAATATTAAACATTTCTCTCGCATCTATATCTATATAAGCACGTCAAATTTAACGGGAAATCTCTCGAATGAAGAGGCAATTTGCACCCGTCATACCATGACGGGTGATTTTCTAGTCCAATAAAAACAACAATGTAACATTTTATTAGGAAGGGTTTTACATAAATGTTTTAAGATAATATCCATATATGTCTAACATAATTTCATACAAGTGGTAGAAGGGTATAGAAATCTAAGGATTCCTTCCTGGAAATTAAATTTTCTGCTGCTCTAAGCTGTAAGAACTCTCATTGTTGTTCTTAATCGGTGTTACTGATTACTCATTTGTAACAATAGAAGTTTTCTTCCTTCGACCTTTTCTCTTGTGATAAGCTTCGCCATATACTGAAAAGAATCGAGTATACACTTTAGGCGTCTACCCTTTCACTGTTAGGTCAAAATTTGATGTATATCTACAATTACGATGTTAAAATCACGCACCAAATTCCATTTATCTAACTTGTTGCGTTTTTGAGTAATGGAGTTCGCAAATACACGAAATGACAAACAGATAATCAACCAGCTGATTTAGTTTAACCCTCCGACGTAAACGTATTTTTCCATTTTTCATGTTCAGTTCAAAAGCGGATAGCTAGTATTTATATTTTCTTAAACAATCATGGATAAAGTATTCTTAAGATTTCAGAGATATAATTAAATACAAAAAAGATCGGTTTATTCACTTAAAAATCCAAATTTTCTAACCTGATAGCTAAAAGTTCAAAATAATTGGGCACTCAGAGGGTTAATCAACAAATTTAGTCTAAAATTTGACACTCATTTAAAATTTCGATGATAAACCATACGCAAAACTTCTTGCATATATCTCGTTCCGTTCTTGTGTTATCATGCTTTAGTTACATGCCTGCATATGAACAGAGAGACAGAAAGAACTCCAAAAATGGATTTTCCAGACTCATGCAATTTTGAAATATAGAGATTCATCAAAAACTTGAGGTCGAATACATTGCTGATAACAATACAGTAAAACTTCGATTAACCAACACTGTCCGGACCAGGACTGTGAGGGATTGAACAGAACAGAACACCACTTCATGCCCCTGCGACTAAGCTGTGAGGGATAGCATAAACCTCTTAATTCATATGTACGCAACGGGATTTCACTGTTGGTTTAGACAGAAATGAAAACAAAATCCTTTAAAAGTGAATAATGCATACATGTTGTATTTAATTTTACAAAACGATCAATATAAACTTCAATATAAGAGTAGTAATGTACAGAGATGTATTGTAATACAGGGTGTACACAAATGAAGTCACACATTTCAAAAATTAATTTTTAAAAAAACTAAAAATGTTGGAACTACGATATTTTTTTAAATGAGAGCGGATCTCAAAAAGTTTTTTTCAGATAGATAATATGCCATTTCGGTGGTCTACGGGGTCGTAAATTACTGGAAATCAAAACTTTGTTTAGAGCTATTATCCGAGAAATTATTAAAACTGGAAGAAAAATAAAAGCATGTATTTGTAGAGAATTTACTCTCTTTAATT
>BGPR01001973.1:165595-190713 GCA_013235015.1 Araneus ventricosus | reverse complement strand
AAGAAAAATAAAAGCATGTATTTGTAGAGAATTTACTCTCTTTAATTTGTTAATTCACATGTAGTGTGAAAACTGAAGAGCTCATGATATTCAAAAAAACTGAAAAGAGAAACCAAAAAAAAACACATCGCCTTCTGCTGATCGGTAGCTATTGCGTGCGGAATTTTCTCGCTGTAGCAAATTTAGAACGGCGTAACGCCGCGTTACCTATCTAAAAAAACTTTGTGAGATGCGTCCTTCTCTTTTTAAAAAACTGTAGTTTCAACACTTTTAGTTTTTTGAAATTTATTTTTAAATGTGTCACTTCATTTGTGTACACCCTGTACTATAAACCTACGTTTCAGACGATGACGGATAATAGAAACTGACTGTGACGGTTAATCGAAGTTTCACTGTACCTTCTTTTTTTCGTACTTAGAATACGAGAAAGTAAAACAGAGTAAAATATATGAGTTGAGGCGATTTTTAACCTATATTGATTTCTGTTCTTATAATTTACTTGATTAACACATTCTCTGCCACCAACGCGCTGGCATGTCCAGAACCTATTATCTTATCAGATGACCCTTTCTCTCCTATAATTAAGAGGTGGCAAAGAAGGGGGCATCTAATTAGATATGTGGTTCGAATCTCAGGCGTGAATAGTGGCAGAGAATGTGTTAAGCAGTATTTAAAAGACTAATAACTATTAATATAAATATATATTAATATATTTATAATATGTGTGAGCTTTCACATATTTGAGATATCATATTTTATTAGATTGAAATTTCAGGTGGTTCTATACACAAAATTCTCAGATTTCGTAGGTTTAACCTTCCAGCGGGCGCGCCTGCACAAATTTTACGACATATCGTGCATCGTATGTAGGAATTGTATTTTTCCCGTCTAGCTTAAAAGCGTGAGTTTAATTCCTTCCTAATAATACTTTTTCACCTTCCGTACAAGCTCATTTGAATATTGTTGTGTCAGCTGAAAGATGTCGGAAGATAACGATCACGCGCTTTCTCACGGTGCTAATCACGTGATGCGTAGGTGTAAGCTCGCCCTTAAAACCAAGTGTTAATGCGGGGAGATGACTTTTTGAATTCAAGAAGAACGGACATGCGATAAATAGGTGAGCATTTCGAGCTAAGGGGGTCTCTTCCCTGTTAGCACGGTGGCGATTGGCGATGGCTGTAACTAATCTTTAAACGAGGTACAAGTTGATATTTAAAGTAACTAACAAACCCTAAATCTCTCTTGTCTAATCTGTAAATAGTAACGTGTAAATAATAACATTTCTCATATTATGTTTTAATAATAAATAATTTAGTTTTTAACTCCTGTTTCTCATCCTTTATCTTTGGTGCATTTCCCCTAGAGTGTTCCTCAGATGAAGCATTTTTATCTGTAGGCGGGTTTGGGATTTAACTTCCCACCCTTTTTCCCACAGAATTGGCGGCTCAGGCAGTGATCACAACTTTTCTACATATATTGTGCTGTTTTACAAAAATAAATACGGCTTTTATTAATGCTAAATGTATTTATTAGCTTAATAGTAAATAAAGATTTTATAAATAAAAATTGCACTTCAATTTATGAAAGACCGATATAAATATGTAATACGATACACAATGCAAGTTTGTCTTGAAAACGCGCACCCGCTGGAAGGTTAAAAAGTCACAAGACGCTGAAAACTAAAATTTCAATCTCTTGCTCTAAATGATTATAGTCTGTAATCAAAAAATGCCCAGGGCACAATCCTGTAATACACAGCCTTTTATCAACACCCAACTTCTTAAAAATATCCAACATATTATCTTAACCTTCCAGCGGGTGCGCTTACGAAAATTTTACGACATATCGTGCATCGTCTTACATATATTTATCGTGTTGTTTTACAAAAATAAAAGCAACTTTTATTTATGTTATCCGTATTTATTAGCCTAATAGTAAACGAAGATTTTATAAGTAACATTGCACTTAAATATATAAAATAACGATATAAATATATAATACGTTGCATAATTTAAGTATCTCTTGCAAACGCGCGCCCGCTGGAATGTTAAATCAAAGTGATATACCAATTCAATGGCTCAACATCAAATTCTTATTAAAACAACCGTGTTATAATTCTTCGACGAAGTGAAAACCTATTCCTAATCTCTTCTCCTTTTACACCAAACACGGCTCTCAATGCTTCTCGGAGTAGGAAAAAAAAGAACTGGAGAAGAGCAGGGCTCAGATCAAATTTCAAACATTCTCAAGAAAATTCTTCGTCGTGTCTCGAAACTATCATAATCCGATTTCCGACGAAGGAAAATCTGAGCTCCCCGTTTGACTATTCAACAAACATCAAATACTAATCATCTTTCCGCCCTTGCTTTTCTTAATAATAATAATAATGCTAAAAAGAAATAGCTGTGCGTGGCGTTGCTTTTCTCCGAGGGAGAAAGAGGAGTTGAACAAACATTTTCCGTTTTGCGCGTAATTATGCGGCGAGGAAGCGCCTAATCCTTTTTCGCGTTATTTGCCGGCATTTTAATAATTAATTAAGGACATAACACCGGGATCTGTGCAGCTGCTGCGATTCCTGAAAGATAATCCAGAAAACAATTTTCAATAGTTGGAGCTTAATTAACAGGCCGCACACGAGATTCCCGGGCCGAATACATTAGCGAAGGGCTTATTTCTAGGTTGCAATCGGCGTTTGAATGAATTTGATTCAAATTCTACTTCTTCAGTAAAAATAATATTCCCTTACCCTTCAATTTGCGCGATAGATTGGTCCTCAAAAATGCCGTGAAAACTGATATTGGATAACTCGAATCCACAGTGCACTTTGAATAGAGGTGCGTGATTTTTTAAATAAATCTATAGGGAAAAGCAGCATGTATTTTTTTCATGAGACGGCATTGGAATTATATTTGATCAAATGATTGAAACGGATTACATTGGAGCAGTTTTTATTTGCAAAAAACAACGGGCTTTTCCTGTTACAAAGCAAAATGGAGAATACATTTCTGCTGCCTATAAGTGGCGAAACTCTCACCGTTTTAGCAAAAATAATTTTCGGTCCGATGTAGAATTCTAGAGATAAGAAGCTAGTCATCTCGGAAAACCTTATTACTAAGGAGACCGGTCGTTCTCCTTTTGCAAGTACTGTCTTCCGTCGAAAAGTGTACAATTAAATGAGGTTGTAGAGGGACGAGACTCATGTTTATATGGAATGCCGCTGTTGAAGAATTAATTCAATTTCAGGAACTATTTTTATTAGATGGCCAAGTTCCACGACACATTACATTAAAAGGTACAAGACGCAAGACAGAGAACAACAACGCAAGTACACAGAAGAAGAAGAGAGAGAGGCATCATGGGAAAAACCCGGATGGCTCTAGTAGCGCCACCTACCATAAAAAGGAGAAGGCAGTGAATTGTAACCGCTTCATGGTTACAAATGTTTTTATTGTGCATTTATGATATTATAGTGTATTCTATGTCATTGTTGAAATGAATTAAATGTTTCTTTTATTTATGATATTTTTTATCTTCAATTTATTTGTGTCCTGCTTTTGTTCGAGGTTAAAAGTTGATCACCTTAGATCCTTTCAGATCCTTTTACCTTTTCAGATCTTAAAATGATTATCCAAATCTAGGAACTTTTTTTTTGGCTATCTGTTATTTGAAAGAAAATTTAAAGTATTCAAGTAAAAAAAAATATGCACTAACCGTCTAAAAATTCGAACTATAAAAGGATAATTAAAATGTTTATGAATTCCATGTAATTTTTGTATCGATTTATAACGTCTGAATATCTTTTAGTTTATAAAATTGCGATAATTCGATGCAGGTACGGCGTAGGACTAATCAGTTAACCTTCCAGCGGGCGCGCCTGCACAAATTTTGCGTCATATCGTGCATCGTATTACATGAATATATCGTGCTGTTTTTACAAAAATAAATACAGCTTTCATTTATGTTATCTGCATTTATTAGCTTAATAGTAAACAAATATTTTATAAATAAAAATTGCACTTAAATTTATAAAAGAACGATATAAATATGTAATACGATGCGCAATATAAGTATCTCTTGAAAACGCACGCCCGCTGGAAGGTTAAAGCGATTTTTTTCTAGCGATTAGAAATTTTTGTTTTTCGATGGATTAGTTGCTGTTTTAATTTGAGAAGGAAAAAAATGCTTTAAAATATACACTTAAAATCTTAAATATAATCGAGAAAAATCACTACCACCATATATTTGCTAAGTAATTCAACGTTAGTACGAAAACCATGTTTACACACCCATTGAATATACACTAACAAAAGGAGAAGAGGTCCAAATATAACGAAAAAATTCCACATCGAAAAGTTATTTATCAGAACAATGCCATACTGCTCCACGAGAAAAGGTAAGCTATATTCGAGCCCATTGTGTTTTTCTTCATGTGAATCAACATTCAATAAGAAAGATCTTTCTGAATGCTATACAGCAACTCAACTGCATCTCTGTTTCAACAAACAAGAGGTAGAATATGGAAAATCAATAACGCTGTTTGCGAAGAAAAATATGAAAACACGGAGAAATTTCTAATCATAAAAGAACCGAAAAGAAGTAAATGCTTTGAATTGATGAAATCGCCTCCAGACTAGACTTGAGCGCAAGTGGAAATAGCTATTCAGCCTCAACAAATAAGTTAATATCAAATGAATTTAGTGTTTGAAAATCACGAGGGAAACGTTTCGCATAACAGTTTTAATGCG
The DNA here is from genome assembly GCA_013235015.1 of Araneus ventricosus. NCBI lineage: Eukaryota > Metazoa > Arthropoda > Arachnida > Araneae > Araneidae > Araneus > Araneus ventricosus. Next base: position 185,968 of record BGPR01001973.1, on the reverse strand, counting down.
AAGGCTTTTTATGTTTGTGGATTTTTTGAGCTGGATGCGTAATTATTTGTATGAGAGAGCATTAAGATGACTTCTGCGCATGAGTATTTAATTTTTACGGTTCGTCTCATATTCAGAAGATACTATTCACGAAAAAATCACCTCCAAGCTGTAGTCTCGAGCATAGATGGAAAGATATATTCAGTCTCAAGAAATCAGTTAAAATTAAATGAATTGAGTGTTTGAAAATCATGAAATAAAGTGTCGCACAACAATTTTCATGTGATAGCTTTTCACGTTTCAGGATTTTAACGTAGGACTACGTTCCTCCCATTGGTTTCTCAGGAAGGAATTTGATTCACAAGCCAAAACGCCACAAAAAACATTGTATGGGATATCCTCTATATCTCGGTAACTACAAATCTTAAAAAATAACTAATGTCTTATTTTATAGATAAAGGGTAACAACAAAAGTCACAAAAAAATATTGAAAATCGGAATTGTAGTTTAGCGACTACTGAGTCGCAAAGTTGGGCAAAAATACGCATGAATTGGTGACGCGATCCTATATCATGGTAACTACATATGTTAAAAACATAACTAATGTCTTATTTTAGAGATAAAGGGTAGAAACGTTGAGAAACAAAAGAGTCACGGGAGTAAAGTAGTCCTACGCCTTTAACATCAGCGGCTGTTTGAAAAAGGCAGCCTAGCGTCATTTTTTTTTAAACTGGGTATGTTGTTTGTAAGTAACCGGAATATTTATTGATGAAAGAAAGTATTTATATGAATTATGCGTATGAGTATTTAATTTTTATGATTTGTCTCATATTCAGAGAATATTATTCACGAAACGAAATCACCTCCAAGCTATAGTCTTGAGCATAAATGGAAAGAGCTATTCAGCGTCAAGAAATAAGCTAATATTAAACAAATTGAGTGCTTGAAAATCATGAAAAGTGTTTCGCACAACAGGTTTCATGCGATGGGGTCTTCAAATTTCGGGATTTTTTTTAGCTGGATTCGTTGTTATTTGCAAGTAACAGGAATAGTCTATGATGAAAGAAAGCATTAACCCCTTCGCTCATAACAATGTGTCTGACACGACATCGAAAATTACAGAATTTTTGCTATTTAAATCCGTAATCAAGTCACTGTAACAATTTAAATGCAAAAATCTCTTGGACACGCTTAAATGCCTCAAGTATCCTTATCAAGTACCATCTTAAATAGATTGAAATAATCAAAAATATCCCAAATGGGTGGTGTCATCTAATTAGGAGTTTAAATAAAATCGTATGGCAACTACATATGTTAAAAACATAACTAATGTCTTATTTTAGAGATAAAGAGTAGAAACTTCGAGAAACAAAAGAGTCACGGGAGTAAAGTAGTCCTACGCCTTTAACATCAGCGGCTGTTTCAAAAGGCAGCCTAGTGTCATTTTTTTTTAACTGGGTACGTTGTTTGTGAGTAACCGGAATATTTTTTGATGAAAGAAAGTATTTATATGAGTTAAGATGAATTCTTGAGCATGAGTATTTAATTTTTATGAATTGTCTCAGATTCAGAGAATTTTTTTCAAGGAAATGAAATCACCTCCGAGCTAGTCTCGAGCATAAATGGAAAGAGCTATTCAGCCTCAAGAAATAAGTTAACCTTCCAGCGGGCGCGCGTTTTCAAGATAAACTTGCATTGTGCATCGTATTACATATTTATATCGTTCTTTTATAAATTTAAGTGCAATTTTATTTATGAAATCTTTGTTTACTATTAAGCTAACAGATAACATAAATAAAAGCTGTATTTATTTTTGTAAAACAGCACAATATATTCATGTAATACGATGCACGATATGTCGTAAAATTTGTGCAGGCGCGCAGCTGGAAGGTTAAAATTAAACGAATTGAGTGTTCGAAAATTATGAAAGGAAGTGTTTCACATAAGTTTTAATGCAATAGCTTTTCATGTTTCGGGATTTTTAATCTCTCGTATACGAAGAGAAAGTATCGTAATCCTCAAAAAAATTCGAACTCGAGATTTTGACTAATCTCCACGTTTTGGACCTCCCTAAGTCCGAAAAACACAATTTTTGAATTATGTCTGTCTATGTGTCTGTGAACACAATAACTCGAAAACTAACTTAGAGCTAAGGGGATGAAATTTGGTATGTGGTCTTTTAACATTTTGTAGGTTTCTATCAAAGTTTGGACAAAATCCGTGAACGGGATGTCAGCCTGTCTGTCTGTCCGCGTTCGTGTGAACACTATAACTCAGAAACTTGAATAGCTAGATAAATAAAATTTGATACACAGTTTTACCATCAGGAATGTAGGTCCGTATAAAATTTTGAGCCAAATTTGTCGAAGGGTTGACTGTTTGTCGGTCTGTATAATTGATATATTGATCGTACTTCTTAACAAAATTACTTAGATAAATGAAATTTTGTCTCTGGCCTTCTAACCTTAATCGTAGATTTGCATCCAATTTTTGTGTCAATCGGTTTAAAAAAAGGCGTTCAATTTGCATTTTCGCTGTCTTTAATATTCTACGACGCAAAAAAAAAGGCCCGACTAATCTTGGTTCACTGCCAAATTGTACCCACGCTCTTTCGCTGAAGACCTTCGGTGTGACGTTTCGCTTATTTTTTTCTCCACTATATTAGGGACGCTTGTTCGTTTTAGTGCCTTTTAGCTTATTTTTTTCTCTACATATGTTAGGGAGTATACGAAAAAGTTTAGGGAGGCCACTCTCGCTGGTTTTTAGCTGGATACGTTATTATTTGTGAGTAACAGGAATAGTCTATGAAAATTAGGTATAAATCTACAATTCCATTGTAAAGACTGCATACTAAATTTCATTCGTGTAGCTCTTTCTATTTTTGAATGGTGGGCATAATTTAAAAAATAGCTTTTTCCCAGTCTCAATGAGAACTAAAATGAGGAGATCCATCAAAATCTCTGGGTCGAATATTTTGAAGATTATGATACAGTAAAGCACCGTTTATACGTCTTTCAAGGTACAGACGTAAAGCAACATATAAATGAAAAGACGTATAATCGAAATTTTTTCTAAACAACTTAGATTATTACAAATTCAATTTTACTAATACAAATTCATTTAAAAGTATAACTTTTAACGTTTTTTAAAGATAGTACCAGCATAATACTACATAGTATGGAAATCAATAACGAAATTTTAAAATGAAACCTTTATCATAAAAGTGAGAAAGCTGTTACAAAGCTATAAAATCGTTTCCTTGAGATGCTAATCTTGGCGACTTGGAGATAAATTTGGCGACCATTTTGACGATTTGGCGGCAAAGTTGGCGACCTTGGCGACAAAAGGAATTTTCTAGAAGGACCTCGAACTTTCAATCTATTTCTACTGGTTTCATGAACTTTCTAGAGATTACGTCACTTCCTACGTAATGAAGTCACTTCCTGTTGAAAAGTATAAAGGCAAGCTCTCGAGCCAAGAAGCAAGTTGGAATTGGATCAGCAAGCAAGCTGGTGAGCTGATAAGAAACCTTTGAGCGCTGTTTTAAGATTTATTGGTGATCTCTGTTGTGAATTTTTACGAGTGCTGTTTTAATACTTGTGCTACGTTTCTTTTCTTAGAGTTTTTGTAAAATAAAGAGCTTTATTTGTTTAATCGAGCTTATTGAACTGCATTCAAGACAATTTCGTTACAATACCTTGAGCACTAATTATACATATCTTATACGATTCAAGTGCATGCAGGTAGGCGTTTAATTAAGAAAATTTGTAACCGTCATCTGATGTGTTGATTATGAGTATTAAAGAAAGATGGGATAACTTCTTCATCATCAATAAATTAGCACTAGACAATTTGTCTTCATCAATTGAAAATAATTTCGAAATCCTGATATCTTTATCACGTATTACATACTAGAAAGGAGGAAATTCTCACCATTTAGAGCAGGGGAAAACGACGTATAACCGAAGCTTTGCGTCGTATTAACGAAGCGCTTTACCATTACAATGGATAGGGATGAACCGGGACTGTAATGAAACGACGTATAAATGAGAAATATATAAACGGTGATTTGCTGTACTTTCTCTTCATACAACTTCGTATACGACCAAGTAAAAATTTCACCTATCTTGGTTAACAGACAAAGTTTTTTTTCAAAGTTAAGTTAATATAATGATATTTTGTATAAAAAATAGCATGTTCAAATGGGCTCTGAAATTTGAATTATTCAAGTGTGACCCACTGGTGATACACGCCGGTGTGAACGTGTTAAAGGAGATTCGAACGTCTCGCTCGAAACATCGTAGCATGATTCGTCTGTTTTTATATTATTTGTAACACGTCTGAGATTCGAACCATCTATCTAATTATATGACCCCTTCTCTGCTATTTCTGAACTACAATAGAGAGGGTCATCTGATCAGATAGTAGGTACGAATTGTGTTTAATCGCCATATGAATCGTATCTGATTCATATGGCTATCAACGTGTTAAAAATTTACTCTCAATTATAGCAAACGATAACGTGCACACAAAAAAATGTATTTAGTATCTTCGCAAGGCGCGTGATTAAAGTCACCAACTAAAACAATGAAAAGTATTGCTGTAAAGTATACTCCAAAATATTTTTAAAAATTTATTAAAATTAGAGAAAAAAATTGTACGGAAATAAAATTGGTATCACTTAAAAGCTATTTTTTAACGTATGTCTACGTTCCTCCCATTGGGGTCTCAGGAAGGAAATTGATTCACAAGCCAAAACGCCACAAAACTTGGTATGGGAGATCCTCTATATCACGGTAACTACATATGTTAAAAACATAAATAATGTCTTATTTTAGAGATAAAAGGTAGAAACTTCGAGAAACAGAAGAGTCAGGCGATTAACGTAGTCTAAGCCTTTAACATCAGCGGCTGTTTGAAAAAGACAGCCTTCCGTCATTTTTTTAAATTTTAAATTGTGTTTTTTTACGATAATATGCACGAAATTAAAGTTAACATATTGGAAATATTGATTACGGAAAACGTTAAAATATTGATTAATTTTTAACTAAATATCTAACTAAAAGTTTGAGAAACTCTTTCTTAGAGAGCATCTATTACTCAAAAAGTAACTACGTGCCAAATTTGGTAGCTCTAACTTCAAATGACTGTCCTGTAGTGTGTTTTGGACAATTTTTGTAACATGTCGAATCACACAGTTTACCGATATTATCAAATCTTTAAACATTATCATAGTAAAAAAGAAGGAGTACATGAACTTATTATTTGAAAATGCTTCAAGAACTTTATTCTGTCTTTGTTGCTTATTTACAGCTTTGAATACTTCACTCTCACTACGGTTCAAAAACATCCCAGAGAGATTGCATCGTTTCTGAATCTGAAAAGGCACATTAAGTTCCTAAGCTCTATCTGAGAACCCAATTGTGCACCAAGACAGCGCACTGACTCCTAATTCAGAGACGGCAGGATGTTGGTCATCCGTCAAGAGATTCGCTGAATAATTGGATGAGGCGTCCTGTCTCCAAGCCCACAGTGTAATCCTGTCAAAGTCATCATGCTCATTCCGAGATGTTGCGTCGACAAGTTAGAGTTCTCTGCGTCATCCCATTAGACTGTGTTGCCACTCTCGGGTTTCTAAATCATTCTCTTAAATGAATTAATTCGAGAGCTAAAGCTTAGCCGAGGTTGTACTCGTCTGCGGGAAGTAGCATCTTTAACAGCACTTTTGTAGGGAAATGTTACTAAGTACGAATTGGGATGGAGAATTAGAATCTTATTTGTCTTTCATAAGTAACCAATTGAATTAATTTTAAAGGAATGTATAGAATTGGAGATACATTTAAAACTACAGTAACATTTCGATTAACAGCCACCGTCCGGACAGATAACCGAAATCTCTTAATATATATGTACAGAGTTACGTCATTTCACTGCTGGTTTGGTACGAAAATGGAAATAGAATATGTTAAAAGTGAATGATACATAATATTGTATTTTATTTTACAAAATAGACTTCAATATAAGAATACTAATGTACAGAAATACAAGGTGACAATTATTCAGCTATGTGAAATAAAAAATAAATTTTTCAAAAACTACCGAGTTCAAAAATTTTATTCAAATTTTAAAAGTAACTATAGATATTCGGATTTAGTTCATGACATGTTCGATAAGCTTGCCATCAATGGATATGACTTGGCGCAAACAAAGAGCAAAATTCTGGAAAAAATTCTGAAGTGTCGAGACATCGACACTACCCGTTCTCTCGAACTTTTCAATCACATTTTTGATCGTTATAACACTTGGACCGGTTGTCTTCAGCTTGTACTCGGTCGAAATTTCCTTTGAGCCGCAATCGGGCTGTTATTGCTCGAATAGTAGGCCTTACGATCTATATACGCTCAGAAACGCTGTATTTTGACATTTTCAACGAAAAATGAACAACAACAATAAGAGTGCTCACGTTCAAAAAAAAATCCCAACATGCCCTGCATTCAACCGCCAAGTTTTAACTGAATTTCGCCAACGGTTCAAAAGTTATCAAGGATTTTTTCATATAGCTTAATAATTGTCACCCTGTATACTGTAATACTATAAATACTAGAAATATAAATTAAAAGGTAAAAAAAGAAAAAGTATAAAAAAGAAACAGAAGATTTAAACAAAATATGATAACAATATACTTTTTTACGTGCTCAACGCAACAGCATCAAGTGATTGCATCAACAAAAAATTACAACAATTAGTATTTAAGACACATAAAATGAAATTTAGAATGTAAAAGAGATTATTCAAAATGGAAGGAATGAATGAGAACTCGAATGACAAACGGTTTCGAAGACCACTCGCCATAGGAGTTCTAAAATGGACAAAATTTTCTGTCAAGGGGCAAAAAGTTTGTCATTCGAGTTCTCATTCATTCCTTCCATTTTGAATAATCCCTTTTACATTCTAAATTCTATTTTATGTGTCTTAAATACTAATTGTTGTAATTTTTTGTTGATGCAATCACTTGATGCTGTTGCGTTGAGCACGTAAGAAGGTGTATTGTTATCGTATTTTGTTTAAATCTTCTGTTTCTTTTTTATACTTTTTTTACCTTTTAATTTATATTTCTATTATTTGTTTATGCATTATATTAGAAATAGTTGCATATGTGCTATTCTATATATTGCAAAGAGTTTTAATTAATTTTTGACTAATTAATTTATAGTTAATATCTTTGTTACATCTTGTTAATTATAACTGTAATACTATAAACTTACGTTGTTAGACGATGTCGGATAATAGAAACTGCCGGTTAAACGAGTGGATAATGATAGATAAGAAAAGTTATTGAGTAGAAAGTAACAAATAATAAGAAATAGAAAAGCATTTGTCATCAACGAACCGGGAAGAGTTAATATTTGCATGAAGAAAGCATTTCTTGTTTATTACGCATTATTTCGTTTTCTCATTCTCTTCTCATAAATCAATTATTCAGACAAAAATAAATGCTTTGAGAGCGAAAAATAAACACATTTTATAACATATTTTTTGACCAGAATTCTCGAGTTGGTTAGAAACGGAACAGAAAACAGACAAATTCTGCAGCTTAATTCTGTTAAAATGTCGAAAATTTAGTATCTGACATTGAAAATCTGAATTTTGTTTTAAGTAGTTAAGATTTAATACAAGATAAGGTTAATCGAAGTTACGATGTCCAGTAGAACTTCGATTAACCGTTATCGTCGGGACCACGGCTGTGACGGATAACAGAAATCGTTTAATACGCAGGTACAGTAACCTGATTTCAGTGCTGGCTTGGGACTAAAATGGAAATAAAATCTTTTAAAAGTGAATGATACATAATATTGTATTTTATTTTGCAAAACGATCAATATAAGAGTATTAATGCACGGAAATGCACATTAGACGTAATTTAGATGATGTTGGATAACAGAAACTGACGGTTAAACGAGGGATGATTAATCGAAGTTTTACTGGAAATTCGATGGAAACGAAATTTCTTACTTTCTCATATATAAAGTATACAAAGAGAAAGGATCATAAAAAACCTCAATCTCGAGATTTCGATCAATCTCCTTATAACATAATGCCAGAAATAATTACCATTTTCGGTATTGCATCTGTCTGTGAACACGTTAGTGGAAAAACACAGAGAGTTGGACAGCTGAAATTTGGTGAGCGGTTTTTCCCAAAAAATGTGAATTTCAATCAAATTCTGCCTAAATCTGTCTACGAAAACTGTCAGTCCGTTATTCAGCATTTGAACACGATAATTCAAAAAAGCAATGAGATAGAGACGAAATTTGGTCAGCAGTCTTTATTCAAAAAATGTGAATTTCAATCAAATTCTGCCTAAATCCGTCTACGAAAATTCTGTCGGTCCGTTATTAAGCATTTGAACACGATAACTCAAAAAAGAAATGAGATAGATATATGAAATTTGTCACGTCGCGCAGTTGTCCAATTTCGGTTTGTAGCGCTACAAACATCGAAATTTCGAGGTCGGCAAATGCGTTTATTTTCTTTGGAGTTAGGTAGAGAACCGTTTGGAACCCTGAAATCCATACTTTTTTTTGTATAAACACGCTTAGGAGTGTTTATACAAAAAAAAACTCAGTCTTAGGAGGGTTTCCTGAGATTAAAGTTGGGGAATGTCTTTTGAACATTTAAGTCGCGTTTCAGTGAGACTTCGGATTTCGTTCTCTTAAGTCTTACATTGCTCTTTATCTGTCTAATTTTATACTTTTATGATGACTGATTCCAAGTAAGGTAAATGACACTATTTTTAACAGATTATTTTAATATTTTCCATATTTTTATACTATATTTTAAACGTCCTTTTTTTCACTAAATTTTCAAATTTAAAGTGAGTTTTAAAAATTTCCACAACTTTGCACTACTTGAGACTACCTTAAATCATTTCTGTGCTCTATCTTCATCATCATTTCTAAAAATTAGATCCGATAAACGGCGAAATTTTCATTTATTTTATTTTTTAATATTATCTATGCCAGTGAAGAATTTTCACTTTTTCCTTCAATGACGCAAAAATAAATATATGAGTCGAAAAAACCTGTTGAAAGACTAAACTAACTTTTCCTGGACTGGATATGAATTAATAAAAATTCAGTCGACAATTAATTCGATAATTTTTTAATAAAATTATTGAATTTAAATAGGCGTATACTCAATCTAAAATACATTTAAACTTTTTAAGAATTAAGCGCTAAATTGCTTCAAAAGTATTTTAAATCGATTTCAATATTTAAAACTGATTTATTAGTTGACATAAACCTACCAAAAACGCGAAACTTCTGAAACAGTGCAAAACGCGATTTGAAATTTTAAAGATAGTTAGGTTGCTTCAGTGACAACCTCTCAAGCTCTGTCTTCAACTATATCTACAAGGACGGTAAAATTAGGAAAACTTACAACAAATAGGTTTTCATAAATAGCAAATAATAAAAAACATAATCACAAAAGCGTTACCCGTATCTATTACGCTTAAAAGTCAGTTATTAAAATGTTTTGGAATATTTCCATGAAGAGTCTTTCATGAAATTGAATTTTCATATTTTTGTGAAAACTGCTGCAATTTTAGTCTTAAAAGTAGGTTTATTTTAAGGTTTAATGGTATTCATATAGCATTTATGTTATATTAACGAAATTCTTTCACTTTTTAATCGTTTTAGGGGTATTTGTATTTATCTCACAATTATTTATTATGTATATTTTAACACTGCAAATATTTGTAATGTTAAAAATTAAAAATACCTACCAGACTTTACTAAAATTTCACAAATCTTATTTTTAAGCTATTTCCTTCATTTTCTAAAATTTACCAGATTTTTTTTATGTTTTGTACAACTATTATTAACTTTTGTGAAGATTCCGACAGTTTTCTCCATACATAAAAATGGAAATTAAATAAATTAATATAAATCAAGAAATATCCGATCGATTGTCAAGAAATTTCATGGGATACAACTGAAGTCCATTTCCTTTAAACTGTGCAAATGTCAAGGCTCTGCTGTTTTTAGTTTCGACGATATGATTTTTGCTTCACTGAAAAACGAAACTAGACCACTAAGCATCGTTTTACTGCTAAAATTGTGGATGTGTATCAAATTTTGGTAAAAATCCTTCAGTGAGTTTTCTGCATATTTATAGATATGTGAACACGATAATTCAAAAGCGTAAGAAACTAGACGAATGAAATTTGGTATGTTGCCTTGTCATCAAAATTATACATGTTTGTCAAATTTTGAACCCAATTCTTCAAAGTGAAGAGGTCCAAACTGCAAATATGATTCTCTGCACCGTACTACAATGCCAAATATAAAGCACGCCGTGTTGTGCATGCTTGCCAGAAAGTCAAGGAAAGAACATTCCCTCTGGTTGTTAACCCTCTGTGTATCTAAGTTTTTAAAATCACTATTTAGATGCAGCGTTTGCAAACGTGTTCAAATACCGTTGAGCCAAGCGAATTGTTATTTACATGCAAATCTTTATTAGTAAAACATGATCCAACGCTATAAAAGTACTAAGTAAACACATGAGCCTGTGAAAATCGTAGGATGCAACAGAAAATAGACTTTAACACCACACCGCCGTCTCTAGAGCTCATGTAGCTCCTGTCTGGTTTGGTATAGATGTAGGTGGACTTTATTGAGTTGCAAAAAAAATTAGCGTACAGAAGGATGGCAAATGAAGAAATTACAAAGCTGGTGTTTACATATAAAATTGACAACAAAATAAAGGAATATATACAATGTCTTGATTATCATGGTGCGAATGAAAGAAAAATGATGATTGAAGATGAGGACAAACGACATGAAGAAGCTTACATCAGTACACAGGTTTTTGAATAGCGTAGCAAAGATGGGGAACCATTGCGTGTTAAGTGTGGGAAACAAGGAATAGGGAGATTACTGTTAAAGAATTATGAGAAAGGAAGGATTTAGTATGTTCAGCCTATTGCATGCAGGATAAGTTAGAATTATTGTTCAAAGATAGTTGAGTAGTTATTCCAGTCGCATTATGTTTTCATTGTCTATTATGAATTTAATCATGTTTATTATTCTTTTTCTTGAATTCGGATTCTCAAGAACTCTTTGGTGCCACAAACTTTCCAGTGAAGTAGAAGGTTTCTTAATACGCCAAGAGAGAGTCAATGGGCAAGATGTCGCATAGCGGATGGGGTCGCCGACTTCCCCGCAGAAACAAGAGTCACTATCCGATAAATGGAAGCGGTTAAGGAATGAAGGGAATGGACCGTGTCCTGTGACAAATAGATTTTCTTCACGTGACCAAAAGGCTGGTTTTAGGTGAACTGTTTTGAGCACTTTATGGCTTCCAACATCTAAGTCAGAGGGTTAATTGATTTCTTACCAAATATACAAAAAATAGTAACAATTGGATTACTGGCAGTAGTACGCCATAAATTTCTTATACAGTACTGTAACATAGAAATACGGCATAGATTCCTTATAAAATCTACAAAAATATTAACAACTGGATTATTGATAGCAGCACAGCATATGTCTGTAAATTTTTGGAACCAGGGATTACGCTAAGAATTAACTTTAACCCCTTGCCTTATGTTTTTATTTAACCTCCTAATCCGATGCCACCACCCATTTAATACATTATTTTAATCTATTTAAGATGTTAAAGGATAGTTGAGACACTTAAGCGTGACCAGGTGATTTTTGTATTTCAAATTAATTGTTACGTTGTCTTAATTACAGATTTAAATAGCGTATGGACACAAAGAGACGAACGTTTGGCGTGCGACGCCGACTAACAAGGGGTTAACTAGATTAGAGATAGACAGAAGAATTTGCTTTGGGCAACTATTACAAAAATATCTTTGTAAAAGATTCTGACATTCAGTTTTAGATCTCGTTTCGTAGCTACACGATAGCTATTTTCGTGCGGACCACTTAATTTTGAACAATCTCATATGAAGAGCAGAACACCAGAGTAGAAGTCCCCATCCAAACTTCCATGCTACACCAGTGTAAGGATATTTGACCGAGACGGATATAGGGTGCACCTGGCCTGCTCCCATAGTGAATAATATATTGATGATATGGCCCTCGTAAATTTGAAATAATGATCAGCTAACAAGGACTACACCTGAGTCGTCATATCACCTGAATCTTCCACACCAACACAATGCGTTACAAAAAATATACGTTCCAAAATACGAGATATAGCATGTCTGGAAACCACTGACGCAATTTTGTAGGTGTATCAAAATGATACACTGTTCGAGTTCTTTAACACGTTCACGCCCGCTCATACCACCGGTGGCTCACATTTGAATGTTTTATCAGGCGATGCGTACCACCAACAATTTTGTTCGTTTAGTAACTAGAAAAAATTTTCGTATAGTTGAAAACTAAAATAATGGAAATTTAGAAATTAAGCGTATATTAATTGAAAAAGTAGGATTTATTTTATTTCAACTCAATATTATAAACATAACTTATACAATATATTCGATAATTTAGACATAACAATTCAAAATTATATACATAATTGTTTATTTAATTCTAAGCAATCTTTTAAAACTTTTTAAAACAAAGTGCTGGCATAAACATGACAGCAATAATGGTGAAAAAATGAGCTGCAACGGTTATCATTGGGGTAAAATTTCATTTTTCACTTTAGTTGGGCGCCTGATAAAGCAAAGCGCTCTTAAGCCGGCCATTCACTTCACAGATAAACTGGATTTTCTGGAAAGCGAAAAGTTAAAGGCCTTAAAGATCTATGGAAATCAGCCAAATGGCTTGTGGTGGTTGGAATTCCGTCTGGACTGAAATCGGAGTGTAAACGCTGGAGTTGAAAATCTCACTTCAGAGGGTCCAGCTCGTTTTATGTTTTAAGCCTGCCATTCACAAATAAACTGGATATTTTGGAACGCGAGAAGGGAAAAGCCATCAAAATCTATGGAAATCAACCAAATGGCTTGTGGTGGTTGGAATTCCGTCTGGAGTGAAATCGGAACAAAAAAGCTGAGAAACCCTGAAAGAGGCTAGCGAAAGGAACAATGCCTTGCGTAGATTGAAACGTCGGTTTGAGGGTAGCATAGATTAAAATCTGCTGATTGGGGAAAATCGAAAAGCGATTGAAAAGCAGCTGTAGAGAGCGAAAGAATATCGCTCCCCTGCCTTGGTTCAGAGTTAGCGTCCTTTTAAATACAAGTCAATGGCGTGCCTGTATTTTTCGATTAAAATGGGTGAAAAAATCGTTCTTAGGACAAATGGCATGGCTATACTTCAAGTGAATGGCCGGCTTTAGAGTTGCCGCCCATGGGAAAGAAGCATGAATTGCAGCGCCGGCGTGAACGTGTTAATTTGATGAGAAACATTGCCAGATTGAAATCTTTAGATGCCAATAAAATCTGTCCAGCTGTATTATAATCTGAAATCGAGCGACCGCCAATAAAAGTCCTACAGACTGACAAAAGACGATACCCTCAAATGAGTTATTTGTTTTTATGGCGCAAGAACCAGATATGGCTCTGCTGCACCAAAAGTCCTGAAAGTCCTACAGACTGACAAAAGATGACCCCTCAAATGGAGTTATTTGTTTTATGGCTCAAGAACAGATATGCTCTGCTACTAAAAGTCCTGAAAGTCTAGCAGATGACAAAAAGACGATACCCTCAAATGAGTTATTTTTTTTATGCTACAAGAAACAGAATATGACTCCACTGCACCAAAAGCCTGAAAGTCTACAGACTGACAAAAAGACTGATACCTCAAATGAGTTATTTATGTTTTATGGCCGGGAGAACCAGATATGGACTCTGCTGCACCAAAGTCCTAAAGGGTCCTACAGACGACAAAAGACGATACCACTCAAATGAGTTATTTGTTTTATGGCTGAAGAACAGATATGGCTTGCTGCACCAAAGTCCTGAAAGTCCTACAGACTGACAAAAGACGATACCTCAAATGGGTTATTTATTTTTTATGGCCACAGAACCAGATATGGCTCTCTGACTCAAAAGTCCCTGAAGTCTATGACTGACAAAAGAGATACCTCAAATGGTTATTTGTTTTATGTGTAAGAACCAGATACTGCTCTGCTGCACCAAAAGTCCTGAAAGTCCTAGCTAAGTAAAGACGATACCTCAAATGAGTTAGTTTTTTAATGCGCGACAAGAACCAGAAGCTCTGTGACTGCTTACCTGAAAAGTCCTGGCAGACCGACAGACTGACAGACGATACTCAAATGAGTATATTGCTTTTTTATGGCGCAAGAATCAGATAGGCTTGCTGCACAGAGTCTGAAAGTCCTCAGACTCGACAAAAGAACGAATACCTCAAATGAGTTATTTGTTTTTATGGCCAAGAACCAGATATGGCTCTGCACCAAAGTCTGAAAGTCCTACAGAGCCAATAGCGATCCAAATGAGGTTATTTGTTTTATGGCCAAGAACTTAGATCATGGCTCTCTGCACCAAAGTCCTGAAAGGTCTAGACTGACAAAGGCTGACACACCTCAAATGGGTATTTTTTTTATAACAAGAACCAGATATGGCTCTGCTGCACCAAACATGCAATGATGTATAAATCAAGTTAAAATTCTAAAATCATTTTCCAATTATCCAGACTGTTCCCTCGATCATTCTTAGGCGATTTTAAACAAAGACTAGAGTGTGGTTTTCAGTAAAACAAAAACCTGGCGATATTATGATCTATGCGGCAAGTTGTTTATCGTTGCGTTGTGGTTGTTGCAACTCTGATGCAAGATCACAAGTTCGATAAACTACACTGGAACAATAATCCTGGAAGATTCGTTTGCGGGAAAGAGTTATGTTTGATACGTGAATGAATTGAAAATATAAAACGAATTTAAAGAATACATTCTGCGTTTGCAAATATTAAAATAACAATAATCACATATTGCAGGAGTGTGGTTACATAAGTTCTCCTACAGGGCGGAGACAAGTAGTGGCGATACAAAATTGGGACCAGACGGTGCGGGTGCTGAAAGTAGAAGAGTAGAGTAGAGTAGAATAGAAGAAGAAACTTTGAGACGTATGCTCGCTAAAAGCTGCTTTGTCTCTAATTTATCAGAAAAAAATGAAAGTAGAAAAATAATGCAGTAACAAAATGTAAACACATGCAATAGTTTCACCTAGCGGTGATGCTATAAGTTAAAGCATTGCTGAGAAGCTAAAGTACAGAATAACATGCAGTATTTAAAAAAAGAACACTCCAAAATCAAAGAATGTAGCATGCGACCTAAATATTTGACTTTGTTTACAGGCTTAGAATCCAACCAAAACTGCAATAATCAGTTTTGGGTAGTCCAAATCAAGTCTTTTATTCTGATCACAGCTACAGTACCCTGATGTGAGAGATTTGTGGAATCTTATTCACTACACTTAGGCCTGGTACACGTGTACGATTTGTGTCGTGGAAGCAATAAAAAAGACATTTGCGGTAAAAGCCATAAACGGGTCGAAATACATTGAGAACAACTAGATAGTCGCTGCGGAGAGTATCGTATCTACGATATTTTTTCGAGTCGTGGGAAAGTTTGTCGGAGATGCGACACTCTCCGCACGTGGTATGTGGGGACTGTCTAGCACAAGTTTAAAACTCTAGCACATTAGAAAGTGACAGAAAAATCCATTACAAAATTGCATCTTTACAAACATGAAAAAAGTCAAATTAAATAAAAGTTTTAAATAAACTAGGCTCAATGCACTAACATAATTCTGAAAGTCCTTTGCATAAATGTAGCTCTCGGAACAACCCCCTTCTTTTCTTCGACGTCATTTTCTAAATAAAACTATCTAAGGAAACAGCCAGATTCGAAAGGACTACCATCTTGGAACTAATGGTTCTGTTCTTGAGCCTTAACTAGCAAAAATTGCGTTGAAAAGTTTATAAAATTGCAAAAAATATTGTTGAATATCTTTATTTTAAAGAATATTATGGCATTTGAAAAGTTTTTTTTTGTCTTTTTGCATAAATACAATAATTAAATCGCCATTTTTTTCTGCTTTGTTGCAGTTACAACGATTCACTAGGCATTGGAAAAGGTATTTATGGAAGGATATTGATAGAATGAATGAAAATAATTATGATAAATATAGAGTGGAAACAAATGGATAGCAAAAACACGATCTTGGATGTTCCAAGATAATAATTCAAGAAAAATAATAATTTCGGATAATGAGAAAACTTTCAGTATTAGCGCAATTTTTAAATAAGTTTTTGTTGGTGGTGTAAAAATTAATAATTTAAGACTATTTGCGAAATCTTGCTGGTAACAAACGGTATTCAGTTACCCTCAGTTTCTAGTAAGAAAAATCGGTGATGAGAAATTTATTCTACCAAACGATTTATTATTAATTCGTGCTTCTCAATGTCAAGTAATGACAGAAATTTTCATCAATCTAAATCTCAATAGATGACGCCCCAAACAATTGCTGCATTTTTTCACTCTAAAACTTTCCCATAGATGGCGACACCAAACAATATCTTCAGGGGATGAACAAATTTCTTGTAGTTATTTTTTCATGATAAATGAATGCCGAATTTGAAATGCCGGGTTCGATAGATGATTTTTAGAAAACAGTTTATGCTGAATACAAAATGGGTATACAATCTTTCTGTAAAGATAAAAGGAAGCTTTCCTTTTGAATGAAACGTAATATCATTCAGAAATTCCGTAACTTTAAAATAACTTGTCGAGAAATTGCGCTTAACCTGCCGGTCCTATTAAACAAATAGGAATTTATACTAATCCATACGTTTAATGCAACCATTTCTTTAATAAATAGAGCTTGGCACAAAAATAGCTTTTCTCTTGAATGAAAGAAGATGTGATATTTTCCTCTCCGAAATAAAACCTTTCTCTTCATAATTCTCCCCGAAATAAACAAACAGTGTATCTCAGCTCTCCAGAAAGAAATTTTTTTCTGGATTTATCTTCTTGGAACAAATTGATTTTCCGTGAATGTTTCAGAATTATCATTCTCTCAAAGTACCCAGCTATTCCATATCCTTTTTAACATTCATCCTCTTTCCCGTCGAATGCACAAGAATTGATAATTTTAAAAACAGGTCTTCTCAAATTGCAAATAGTGACCTCACCTCAGATCTTGAACATTTTTTCACAGAACTTTCTTCTCAGATTATAAATTATATGCACATCGTATAAGTTATTTGTTCTCAAATCATTATTATGAAAATTGTCTTGGCTTTAGATATTTATTAAAACTTCATGAATTTCACTTAAATACGCTGCATAACTATTTTAAATCGAATTCCTTTGGTCTACCCTTAATTTATTTTGTCTAAAATTAATCACTTTCCAATCTGCTAGATCGAATAGTTTTTCCATCTGAAAAAGGGTCGAGAATGAAAAAAAATCGATGGGAGGCTGAGGATGAGGGGCGTAGAGTTACTTACTTTACTCAACTATGACTTTCTGTGACTAAAGTAGCTCTATGTGACTATTAACTCTATAGTCTATAGTGACTATTAATCTAGTGTGACTATGTGACTCTATCTATGTTAAATTCTGAGTAATTTTCTCCAACTTTGGAACTCGACGATAGCTAAACCGTAATTAAAAATTCTAAAACTATTTTTGCAATCTTCAATTTCCACCTTTCTGTGGCTTGACAACTCTTTATGTTATTTGGTTGCGGGGCTATAAGCGTTTCACTTTAGAACGGAATTCGATGTAATTCAACAATACATTCAAATACATCAACTTAATAAAGTTACATAAAAAATGGACTGAAACAAACGTGTAGCAAAGTTTATGAAAGAGAGTGAAAATAGTCATCAAATTTTTATAACATGAACCGTTTGGCTAGAATTATGGATAAAAATACTTTGAAAAAAGAACGATTAGAGGGATCTAATCAGGAAAAAGCAATTCTCAACATAGAACTGCGATCTTATCTCTCTCTCTTTAATGTGAATTATTTACACAAATCTTTGTTTATATCAGTATAAGCAAAATTACACGTAAATGTCCGTTTTTATCAGTATTAAGAAACTTGCAATTAAATGTGTGCATTTATCAGCATTAACAAAATTAAAATGCAATGTCTGTTATTAATATTAACAAAATTATAATTAAATATATCACAAATACCAAAAGAAAGGGTCAAGGTGACCTAGTGGTAAGGTCTCGGCTTTGGGGCCAGAGGGCTCTAGGTTCGTAACTTAATTCCCTTGAAGATCTGCCTTGTATGGGGTCTGTTGCACGCTAAATCATACATAGTGGCAAAACGTCCTCCCACTTGTGTGGTGTGGAAGGGGTTGCCAGCTTAGGTGTCATTCTTGTCATCTAACTACGATTCAATATTATGAGGTTCATACCAAAGTAGCTCAAGTGTTGTTTCTAAACAGGACGTCAATATAACTAAACTAAGCAACTTCAAAATGATTCAAATGTTTTAACAGTGCCAAATTTGCCACTGACTCTCAAATATATTGAAATCATTAAAACGACCACTATAAATGAAGATATATAGACTTAGAAACACAATTTTTAGAAAATATAAAACTCTTTGCATTGCATAAGAAATAGTTGATTGTTACAGTTGCTAACTAAACACATCTTCCAAAATGGAAAAAATATGAGTATTATAAATTTATTTCAGCCTTAAGAGATGTGTATTCTTTGGAGTAAAAATCGTCTAGCATAATTAAAACTGTACTGTACAGCAAATTTATGATAAACAAGAATGAGTTAGTGATGTCTACGAGGGATATAACACTAGATAATCCTAAAGCACTTTTATACTTCTGTAGATTGTTTTTACAATGATCCAAATTCGTCAGCAAGTAAATGATCCCTATAAGACTTGTAAAAGAGATGAGCTTCCCAGCAACACTGAAATTTAAAATAGAAATTCATGCAATTTTAAATAAAAAATACGTAATAAAAATTGTCTTCAAAATTGATGACTTTTATTATATAAATTACAATGGTGTGGTACAGAGTTCTAACTCACTTCAAAATATAATGGAAAAAATAAAATAACGTTTTGTATTGGGATAAATTGAATGCCGTCATTAATGGACGAGTTTTCTGGTTTGTTTACTTACATTTTAAAAACCTTGACTTTATCTGCTTGTATATTGAACTTCCGCTTTGAAGATCCATTGACTTAGCATTACACCGAAATACGTAGTACAGGCATGTAAACAAACCAGAAAACTCGTCCATATATTTATTAAAAATCTAATATGTAAATGTGATAAAAATGTATATCTTTCTTTCTTTTATCACTTATTTCTTTTGCAACCTTTTGAACCTTAGATGTTATTTGGAACGCATTCAAACTGCAGTTTTCTGAGGTCTTTTTGATATGTTTTTTCGAGGCTCTTATAGGTGTCTCACCAAATTTGATATTTGCGGAATGTTCTGGTTCAAATTTATCCTGCGATGTTTCGAAATTCACCGTATGCAGGGTTTCCGTAAATTTCAAAATTGCCACACTAGCAAATGGCGCAATATTATAACTTACAAGTTTTGCTATTCCTTGAAACTCTAGAAGTTATCAGGCCGCATTTGTATGATAAGAAATGTGTTTGTTGGATTGACTTGTTCTAAAATTCTATTTAATCCGATTGGAGAATAGAAGTCAGTTTTTTTCATGGCTTTTTCAATTTTTCTGTGAATGCTCTCCACTTCTTGGACGCAACTGGGAGTAATGGAGAATAGGGCAAGTTGACGAGCCGGGCAAGATGGAAAAAAAATGATGGATGATCTTTTTCTAGCAACCTCTGATGTTAAAGGCGTAGGACTACTTTACTCGCGAGACTCTTTTGTTTCTCGAAGTTTCTCGGTTTCTCTTTGTTACTCGCGATTCTCTTTAGTTTCTCGAAGCTTCTCGGATTCTCTTTGTTACTGGCGATACTCTTTTGTTTCTCGAAGTTACTCGCGGTACTCTTGTTTCTCGAAGTTACTCGCGATTCTTTTTTGTCTCTTTCGACACAGAAAGAAACTTCTCATTTTTACTCGCCGGTGTTACATCTTTGAGAAACCATAGTCTATCACAAACATTACAGACATTTCCAAATTCGTTCTCTGTAAAATGTTTCACAAAGTGTTTTGTACAATGTCCATCGATCCATCCCAAATTCGTTTTCGAAGACACTCTACACTGTAATTTGGAAGAGGCAAACCCAAACCTGAACTCATTGTGAACGAACCTGCTGATGTTGAAGTACCAATTTTTTTTTGTAACTTCTGTTATTACCCTTTATCTCTGTCTAATGTCGTATTTTATATGTTTATATAAAATAAGACATTAGTTATGTTTTTAGCACATGTAGTTACCGAGATATAGAGGATCGAATCACCAATTCATGCGTATTTTTGACTCAG
>BGPR01001973.1:145453-165585 GCA_013235015.1 Araneus ventricosus | reverse complement strand
GAGATATAGAGGATCGAATCACCAATTCATGCGTATTTTTGACTCAGCGACTCAGTAGTCGCTGAACTACAATTCCGATTTTCAATTATTTTTTGTAACTTCTGTTGTTACCCTTTTTCTAAAAAATAAGGCATTAATTATGTTTTTAACATATGTAGTTACCGAGATATAGAGGATATTCCATACAACTTTTTTGTGGCGTTTCGGCGTGTGAATCAAATTCCTTCCTGAGACCCCAACAGAAGGAACGTAGTCCTACGTTAAAAATTGGCTTATTTAAAGTTCATATTACTCATACTTCACCATCATACCGATAGTACTAGCGCTCCACACTGCTAGACAGTAAAAACTCGCACAGTGATTTCACTGCCACCATTCCTTTGTTTGTCAGACGATGCTCGTGTTTTTTTATCTAACTTGTTTGTAATTTCCAGACCTTCAACGCAAAATCTCATGGAGTAACATTTACGATATTTGATTATTCTTTACTACTCATGACTACTTTAGACAATACACTTTTCACAATCACTATTTATTATCTTATCTTGTTCTTATTGATACCACCACAAAAATCAAAGACTTTTAACATTTCTGATCGGGGCAAAACGGCCAGGGCATGTTGACGACCTAGTCATCTTGCCTAAGTGCTTTCTTCTGTTTTTTTTATGTTTATATGGATTTTTTTATTTCTTTTGTAAAATTTTCTTGAGCTACATGATTCGCAAACTACTCCATAAAATGTTGTAAGGCTATAGACCTACAGAAAATATTTCAACAAGTTCTTCAGTTGGTTCAGAAAGAAGCACTGGAAGTGGAAGAATATTTAAAGCAACAAAGACAAGAAGCTCGGGTGCAGGTACCAGGGTCAGATGACACTTTTGGATTTTTTTTAAACGAAAATAACCGTGATTACATAAAAAATAAAAATGTATACATTAAGGGACAATACAATAAAAGGCCAATCTAATAATAACGCCAAAAAAAATTACCTCAAAAACTGAATTTATTAAAAATGGTTAACTGTTAACATCTTCAACTTGTCCTGGTCTCCCCTACTTCATTTTTTTATTTTATTTGAGGATTATCCTTGATAAAATAATTTAGAAATAATATTTTCACTTTAAATGCGGAACTGTATTTCATATAAATCTCATGTCATTACAATAGCTAAGACTATGAATTGGTAAGCATTAAGTTATATTTCCTCGTTTCTTATCTTGAAATATTTTGAAGATTTATTCCCATACTTTTTGCTTTTTTTTCCAAGAATTGGCTTTCTCAGAGGGTTGGCGCCACAAATTCGGATTCATGCAACATAATCTATTCCCAAGATCGATTGGCATTTGATTGTTGGAATTCCATTTCTGAGTTGTCTTTTTCATAGTAGTAATAATCTAACTAGTATTAATACATTAGTTTATAACCTAACTATCTTTTTGTATCTCATTTGTATGATTATTGATAAGGTAACATTATTTTATTTTTAATTTTAATTGTTAGTTTAATAAGTGTATATATTGAAAATGTTACTTGAGTTTTGATTGTTTTGAAAATATTTAACTTATATATATAGATTCACAGACAGTAAAAAACAGAGATCATATATCGATACATTTATTGAAAATGCTTTGAGATATGGATTTCCTATTAATTTCATGCTTGCTTATGTTAACAAAAAAAATTTTAACATCTTTAAATTAATAGTCTCTTGCAATTAATTAAATTGAAATATTCATATTTATGGAATTCATTTAGATTTTAGTACATTATTACATATGTAGATGGCGCCACTATTTCTAGAAATAGTTTGCTACTTATAATTTTAAGAATTGCATCATATTTAAAGTATATTCTCATACTAAATTAAGTTACTATAATGATTTTGAAAATTAAATTTTTAATTTAATTTATTAATGATGATTTAGTATAGTATATATAACCTATTTTAGTTATAATATTTTCACTATAAATGCGGAACTGTAATTCATATATAACTCTTGGCATTATTTGCTATGATTTTGAATTGGTAAGCACATAGTTATTTTCTCGTTCTTTTCTTGAAATATTTTGGAGATTTACTCCTACTATTTGCTTTTTTTCCAACAATTGGCCTTCGCAGAAGTTTGGTACCTCTAAAATTCGAATTTAATGCGACATAATCGGTTCCTAAGATCGATTGGCATTTGATTGTTGGAATTCCAAATTTGGGTTGTCTTTTTCATAGTAATAGTTCATAATCTAATTATCTTTTTGTATTTCATAGTATGATTAATAATTAGGTAATAGTATTTTATATTTAATTTTAATTATTGGTTTAATAAGTGTATATAATGAAAAGGTTTTTTTGAGTTTTAATAGTTTGTAAAATATTTAACTATATATATATATATATATATATATATATATATATATATATATTAATTTTCACTCTGTAATCTTTTTTCCCATTTAATACATATCATTGCAGTTTGTAAAAGTATGTGAAGCATTGAAGTTAAAACTAGTTACAGATATTATTTTGATAATCTTTGTTTTTGTTTGTGTGTGAAGATGAATAAAATAAACAATCGTACAATTTGAGGTCTCGTGAAAAGTAATTTGAAAAGTGTGCTTTGTTGTGCAATAAAATATGTTGTTTTGCATTGAACTGTGCTTTTCATTGTGTTTATTTGAAACATTTCATATATAGTCACAATACATCATATATGCAGCATACACTATAGGAATTGTATCAGAATATTCTCATAAAATTATATTTATATTTTTTATAATATATATATTCATAATATATTTTTCATAAAATTTGTTTTGAGCTTTTAATGTTTTGTAGAATAACAGATAATTATTTAGTTGTCTTACCATCCTAGTTTAAATTTTAAATGTTGACAAATGTAACAAGTTACGAGCAGTGAAATTTTCATGCTTCGGCAAGTAATATTCCTTTACAAAGATTTCTCCTGTGTATCTGTTAAGACTTGATATTGGAAGTGCAGATTTTCATGTTTATTGTTAAAACATACAGTTACATATTATGTGTATTTTGTTAGTGTTTGTCAATAACTATACATATTTTTTCCCTTTCTATCAATCTTATTTGTAGGAGTTATACATTATATGAGTGAACTATTAGCTGATTACAAAAATTATGCTTAGATTCATATATTTGAAGAATTGTTTTATTAAAAATATGCATCCTAACTGAAGTTAAATTGAGGACATATGGTGAGGAAAATGAGGTAAGCAGCTATAACAAATATATTTGCATGATAAATCTAAATATTCAATGTTGCCCTTTTCTAAACATTATCATGCAATGTATGTCTTATTTAGAAATACTGAAGAGATTTTTAAAAAGGCATGTACTTTCTATTTTTATAAAATATTAACATTGACCTAACAGCTTCAACCATAACAAAATTAGCATTTTCATCAGATTTGAAAATACAATATTTGTGCAGAATAATTGACCTTAAAATGACCATGGATAAAGCTAAATATCTTTATTAATGGTTTGATAATTTCCCTTTTAAGAAATATACAATTAAAAATTTACATTCAAGTAAATGTAAATTCTATTTCAGTACATTTTCAAACAACTTTATGAGCTTTTATTTGTCTATTCAGAACAGTGTAGTTGTCTCAGACAATTTTTATAACATCTATCGATCGCAGTTAAGCTAAAAAAAATTTAAAATGTTCAATAAATATCAATTTCTATCTTTTTACTCTTATTTTCACATTCAAAGTATGCAGTTGTTTAGTAGAGAAAATAAGCTGGCAAGAAGTAAGTACATCTGGTTTTTGCTCAAGAAAATTTAACGACCTTTGTTTACTTTTTCCAAAAGGAGTAGCGAGAAACGTTGATTATCAAAATAAATATGTTTCGCCCAGAAAAGGTTAGCCACAGCTAATCTGTCTCGATCTATAAATTCAGCGCGCCGTGTATTGGCCTAAGAGGTGTGACACAGTGGCGAATCCAGAACTCGGTTCTGGGAGGGGCTGAGGTCATAAAAATTTTGCATCGTCATGACGAATGTCAAACCTCATGGCTTATGTAAACCAAAACACTTTAACTTTACAGACTTTCCTCACCTGAGAATAAGAATCATAAAGAACACTACAATATTTTCGATAATTTAATAAAAAATACAATGAAATAACTAGACAAAAAATGTTTTCGGCGCGCCAAGTGCAAGTGGAATGATTAGAAAATTAGGAAAATTTTCGAACCTGTCTAGCCAGAAAGCAATGTTATCACGTTTTTATTATTTTTTAATGGAAATTAAGAACAAACAGTTGTAGTGATTTTAAATAAAATCAAGAATTCTGGTTTAGCTCTGGGAGCTGCAGCCTGATAGCCCCCTCCTGGATTCGCCACTGATGTGACGTCATTCTTGTGAGGCTTTCTTATCTATCGGAGGTGACAGCTCACGGGTCACATTCAATAGTAATCAACCACGGAAGTCATCCTTTGACGTCACAGTTTACAGTTTCCGGTCTTTTAATAGTGCGATCGCAGTTGCGAACGATTATTGCGATTTTCTATCGTTATACAAGAGCTGTAATCGTTCGAAAACACATATCACAACAAGAATGGTGATTCATTGGGAATACCAATAGAGATGCAAAATCCACGATATTTTTAATAACAAATATTTTTGCTATTGTTATTTTTAAATATCTGTTCTAAATAAGTGTGATTTCAATCACACTTTTGATTTTCAAACTCTTATTAAAAGTATGTAAAATATTTTGAAAAAAAATTATAAAAAATTGTCATTTGTTTTTATTACACTTTCCGGAAAATTTTGTTTTTAGTTCTATATACTGTCAATAGATGGCGCCTGTAGCGAAAACTACTTTTAAAACATTTCCGATCAATTAAGTTAACCACAAATATTCCCATCAAGCGCGGAAGGCAACATCAACACAGTTCACTATTCAGGAGTGGCGGACTGGGTCTGAAAATTGTGATTGCCATGAGTCAAAAGGGGCCCTATCACATCTATAATGCCATCTTAAATTATATTTTTTGATTTTATTTCTTACAATTATAGTAAATGAAATTAATAATAAGCACTAATATAATAAATTAATCATTATATTATTATTATTTTATAATAATAATTAATTATAAATATAATTTTATATAATCTTTTTCTAGTCTAAAAATCTGTTATGTTTATTACTAATTTCAGTATTTATAAGTACTGTACATTATTGGAAGTAAGAAATATCAAACATAATTACAGTCTTATGATTGAATATTAAATAATTTTGGTTGCTGTACTGTAATTTTGGAACTATATCGTAATTTTGAGAATTTTTTTAACCAAACTGAAAATAAAATGCAAATTATTTACTAATTTCATTTTTTAAAAATATTCCTTACTGTCAAAGATTAACAACTCAAAAGTACAGAAGTGTATTAGACGTGGTCCACGTCATTAACAGTAAGGCAGTAAACATTTGAGTTCAATAGATGACTGTGAAAATCTATCAATAATTATTCTGTATCGAAATAATCTAACAATTCCATTTGAATAGAGAGTAAAATATAGGTTTCTAATATCTCAGAAAATGAATTTCTTAGAATGGTCATGATCCTTAGCTTCAAAATTCCACTAATATCATTACACTAGCAGTACGCGCATGGGGTTGCCCTTAAAATCAGGACTTCAACAAAATGAAAAAAAACGCCCACTTTGACACGCAAAAGTTTTGGAAATAAAATCAAAACAAAAGATACATATTATTGATTTTCTCGCTTATTTTTCTTCGTGATAATGACATTTTAACTGTAGAAAAACAGTACAGAGTACGTGAATCTAAAACAATTATTATACAGCGAGCAAAATATGCAAGACAAACACGTTAAAACACTGCCGAAAATAATAATCGAAGGCATTCAGTTGAAGGTTATGACGTATCCTGCGTTCTGCACCGTCAGCCAATGAAATTGGAACAATGCATGTTGGGAAGGCTCTGGAAAAATTCCCATGAGAGAATGCTCGCTAGAGAAAAATCTCTTTGAATTGACCAGGAAAAAATTGATTTAAAAAAATGAAAAAAGATATTTTAACCGTTCTAGTTTTAAATCCGATAGAAACGTTCAAGTCATAATCTGAAAAAAATTGAAAAAGATAGCGTTATCAGAAAGTCGGATGAGAGAATTCTAAGAAATCTGAACTGAAAATTACCACAAAAGTGACTATTTTTTAAAAATTTAGTAAATTACTTTAGACGTACGAAACAAACTTTATTAGAATGTAAATCGATTGCTCTTTCCGATGGTGTATCTAATTTTTTCGTACAATTATCCAAAGTCATACTATTGAGAAATTAACTCTAAAAATCATCCCAAAACAACACAAAACATTAAACAAAACATTTTCTAGATTAAATTTTTAAATTCCGGCTTCGAAGTGCACTCAGTCACCATTACGACTGCCTGTGTGCCAAATTTCATGGTTGTAAGTGCGATACATTCGTCTGTACATCGCGGACACACACACAAACATTGCCTTTTATAAGTATAGATTATTCCTCACTCAAAAATGGATTTCAAAATCTTTAAAGAAAAAGTTCTTTCAAATTTAATTTAAAATCCTGGGAGGCCCATATTGACTTATGTGTAAGGGCCCACTTGCCATCGGGTGAGATGGCAACTGGCCAGTCCGCCACTGTTATTCAGAATCCCCTTTGCAGTCAATCATAAATACGATCATTTTCCGTTTCGATCGCAGTTAGCTAAGCCTCCCTGTGAATATTTGTTTCAAACGATTATTGCTAATTTCTATTGTTATACAAGAGCTGTAATCGATAAGACCTGTAATCATTCGAAAATGCATATTAGAACAGGAATGGTGACAGCGTCATAGGAAATGAAACTGCGGTAAGGAGAAACCGTGACGTCCGTGACCGCAAAGAATGATCATCAAAATGGTCTTCCATGGCGCCATCTGTTGACAGAAGATAGAACTAATAACTAAAACTTAGGAAAAGTATATCAAAAAGGAATAATTTTTTTAAATTTTGAAATACTTTATGCACATTTATTTACCAATGATTGAATCACACCTTTTTTGACAGTAGTATTCATCACTGGTATTTGTGATTTTTTGATATTGCGTAGTAAATAACAGTTCATCAAATATTCGTCATCCCTAAATACGAATGCAACTTTAAAAGCGTGTCCGCAAAGAATGATCTTTCTAAGCACCGAAAATGAGCTTCTGTGGCGCCATCTGTTGATAGAACATAGAACTAAAAATAAAGCTTTGCAAAAGTATATTACAGAGAAACGAATTTTAAAAAAAATGAAACACTTTACACAGATTTAGGGGTCTATTCTGATACCCCCGGTTGGGTTGGGTTCCGCACGTTAACAATGGATGATTGAATCACACCTTTTTGACAGCAGTATTTATCACTGGTATTTATGATTTTATGTTATTGCGTAGTAAATAACAGTTCATCATATATTCGCCATCCCTAGTTGGTTATTGTTTAACCATGGTTGGTGAATATGGCCGTAAAGATTTCATTAGAATTACATTTGAGTCATCTTTAATGCTAGTTTTGAAATTTAATTATAGCTTTGGGACAGTGGCAGAGAGAGGATTGAGAGAAAAAAATTACAGATTATTTAGTACAGCATGACCAAATAATAGCCCTTGACAGATTATTGAGAACAGATTATTAGAGGTAAAATCAACATAATAGGAATTGAACTGAACTGAATTGAATATCTTGTTATTCCAATTTGTATTCTTTTGTGCCGCTACAACTTATGAATTGAATTGATTGTAGGAAGTCTTCGCATGTTCTTCTGGTACGAATTTGAATGCAACGTAATTTTGGAATTCAATAAGTTATCCTTATTGTTTTGAACATGCCGAAAACATACCAAAATAAGAGAGGTTGTGGTCACTGGTCTGACAGGTGAATTCATCATTTAATATTTACCTTGTATTTAAGCAGAAATGTATAACCTTAGAAATTTAGCATATTTTTATTCTTTTATATAACATAATGCATAATTTCGGCTATTTTACAATGTTTTTAAAATTCTTTAGGTTTAGTTGTTAATTATGAAAAGGATTATAATGCATGTTATAGTCGCAACGTTTACTTATGTATTGTCAAAATCAAAAGTGAATGTATGTGCACTTTTATAATGAAATGCCTATCTAAAGAGTTCCACATTTAATTATAATTTGAATTTTTATTTTAAAACAGACGTTTCATTTAATTGTGTTGAAATTATTACTAAATAAAATAAAGTTTAGTTATATATTAACGCCCCGTTTTCAAGCATGGGATGGACCTCGTAATTTTGAACCACAGTCAGATGACGAGGATGGCACCCGGAAAAATAAAATAAAAAAAGGGATTGTTTAGAATTGTCACTTACGTATTTGTGATGAATGACTGAAATCCGCGAAACAGAAATATTTGTATATCATGCATGTTCTTGCTGATTCCATTATAAAATCGCATTTGTTACATATAAAGTAGTTTTTTGAAGTTTTGATAAAATGAAGCTTCACTATTTTTAGTCTTTGTATTATTAACATTTATGAAGATGAATTGTAAGGAACTAATGAAAAGGTATGTAAAGTTATTGTGAGACTTTATGAAAAATGTGAATCTTAGAGAAATTGGAAGAATTGTGAATCAAAATCACTTGACTGTTCAAAGCATTATTAAAAGTAAGATATGTTCTTAAAAATAGTACAATATTTGCCTTATCCTTACTCTCAAAAAGATGGTTAGTATTTCAGATTAATAAAAGTAATAAGCCACTTGCAAGCCGGGAAGGAGTTAAAAACATTTTTGCAAACATACATATATATTTTATGTTTTGAATTGATATCATCTTAATATATTTAATAAATGTATATTTTATTACTAAATTCTTGGAATTTGAAGGTGTATGCTTTCTTTTAATTCTGATTGTATATTCGTCCAGACTTATAAAATTAGTACTTTCGTACTTGAAAGATTCTTTATAGTACGTACATGTTTGCCATGGTTTATAAAAATATGTGAGGATCTTATGTATGTAATTGGTATGACATATCACATGAAACCACTCGCTTGACTTAGTTGCTATTTTGGGCATGAGACATGTTGCCTCACAACTTGTTTCAAAACAAGTCGGGTTTCTTCAAAAAGTGTATTGCAAGCTGGTTACTGAAGATATGTTTGAACAATCTAGTTCTGATCTTGCATTCATGAAAGATATCATTAGTGACGAGACTTAGATATATGAGTTTTTCATGCAAACTAGTCGGCAAGCTTCAGAATGGAAGGGGAAATGAACCAAAACAGCTATGTTGAAGTCACTCAAAAATCAAGATAATGCTACTTTTTTATATATATATATATTGCTATAAAGTAGAAAACTCGGAATTTGTTTCAAAGGAACGTCAGTCAATAAAGAGTGCTATTTGGGCATTATGAAACATTTAGGCAAGAATACCCACTATAAAAGACGAGGTTTATAAAAAAGATAACTCTTGAATTTTGTTGCACAGTGTAGTCCTATTTTGTCCAAAAACTGAGCAAATGTTATTTAACAGGCACTGTATTCATTGGATACTTTCCCAATGGAATTCTGTCTCTTTCTTGAACTTAAACTATCAATTCATGGAAACTTTTTCAAGTCTTCTGAAGCCATTAAACAAAATTCGCTGAAGGATATGTTGGATATCGTGGAAAGTGTGTACAATAAAATGTTTGGATTAATCAATGGCTTGCATCAATTGGAGCTACTTTTAAGGCAACAAAATAAATTTAAAATGATTTTGTAAATATTTGGAGTTTTATTGACCAATTCTGGATACTTTTATAATAGAATATATATTTATTACATTAAAGCACTTCAAAAAATTACTTTTGCATCTATTTCTTCACACATTTGCATTATTATATAATTATTTCAATGCATAAAACCTTGCTTTTCTTTCATATTCCAGAGAATTGACGGATCTGGCTGCTGGTTTACAGAAGTATGGATTTGCTGACCCACAGAAAATATCATCGGTTATAAAAACCAAAAGTGCAACTTCAGTTAAGTATGTATAGTTTAAAAATTGCTTTTCATGAATGCAATCATGTCTTATGTTCCTTTTAGAAATGTATTTATTCAGACTAAAATGTTCACTAAACAAAATATCATATTTAATGTAGTGTGTGTTGTATTATCTAAAATTGCTGGTTTACTTTTCTTTAGATAATTTTTAGTAAAACTCATTTAATATTTATTTACTTAATCTAATTTTAATATTAAATTAAAATCATATTAAAAATTGAAAATAAACATTTCTCTTCAAAGATGTTTTAAGCATTTTCACTTATATTTAAATACAATATGTGGAATATTTTATTAAAATAATTTTTAGCACAAACACACACACAAAATTTGAAGTCAATTCAGATTTATGAATATATCAAAAGGATGGAATGGATTTATTTATTGAATGTTATAGGAATGAGATTTGTTTTTTGAAGCTTTTGTTTGTAATTATTGGTTCATTAAACTGCTAACAGGATTATAGAACTTGTACTGAAAACCTTTAAGAAATTTTTTCATAGGTGACTTTTTGGTTTTCATGATCAAATCATAATTTTAGAAATAATATGAAGAAATGCCTCTTGGATTAAGTTTTTATTCCTTAATGATTGTCAAATGGTAAAATTTGTAGTTCTGAAGAAATTCTATCATAAATTATGATTATCTTATTCATTTGGGTAGATTTTTTTTATGAGCTGTAGAAGATGCTCAAGTTATTTCCTAATTTTGTGTGTGTGTGAAAATTAATTGCTGAGCTTGTTCTCAGTCCTTCTGATATAGTAATGAAAATTTATCTTTGCTGCTATTATATTCTAGCAATGCTGTGTAGCTAATTTGCAAGTTTATTAGTGTAAGCTTTCAAAGAACTTTTAAAAAATGAATTCCAGCAAATAGTGATCATTTTTGCCTCCCTGAATCAGTAACTTTTAACTGGGCTTCCTTATGGGCAAAATATTTTATGAAAAAATGTATGGTTGTTATCAGAAAAGCTTCAAAAGTCTTGAAAATAAATGCATTCTTTTGTGACAGATTTTATTTTAAATTTCTTCGGATTAGCAACAATATTATGTATTGTCAAAATTATTTTCATCTGCATTGATGTTTTGATATCAAACAGTAAAAATTACTGAAATTACATTAAAAAAAAAATTATATATATTGAGAGACAAATTCCTAAAAATTAACAGATTGTTCTTTCTAGAGAATATATTTTTTTTTTATGTCTTTTAAAGTTTTAGAATTTAAAACTGTGCGTTTAGATTTGAAAACAAGAAGAGATAATTTTGTAACAAGATCTTCAGTTGGCATTTTCTTTTAATCATTTATTTGATATTTTGAAATGAATTTCAATTGTATTCCAATTTGTGCTAATATATGTTACTTTTTCAGGGTGTATATTCAACGTAAAATTGATGAAATAAGAAAAGAAAAGCATAAGTTAGAAAAGGAAACTAATGGCAGGAAAGTCAGAAAGTCATGGAATGTTACAAATGCTGAAGATGTCAAGGACTGGAGAACAGTGCGTAAGTGGAGAAAAATTGCGGAGAATCAAATGCCACTTTCTGCTGTCAGACAAGATTATAGCCGAATCATCATACAAAATGTAACATATATGCATTTTCTTTAAAGAATTTTTTTTTCTTAAAGTAAAAAACATTTTTATGTGCCATGTTTCAAAAGCATCTTTAAAATCATTGGGGAAAATAGAGCAGTTAAATTTTTTTACGCAGTTTGAATACTTCAAATTTTTACCATTCTTCATTGTAAATTTCATTAGGATATGTATAAAAAAAAATTAGAAATTTTTTTGAAAAAGGAGGGAATTAAATCATTTTGTTCCGTACATATTATTATGCTTGCTTACTAAATAGGATCATACAAGGTGTCTATAAATACTAAAAGTTTCGATTTTCAATTTTTCTCATGAAAGCTACTTCTCTAGGGTGTTTAATACCCTAATACTAATTTTTTCAGCTTGAAAGAATGCTCTAATAATTTTGAACTGTGGGGATAGTTTCTTTTTTTCCAGAAAAAATAAATACTCTTGAAAGATTGTAAATTGAAAAAATGGTGATATATCTTTGAGGTCAATCTTATTTTAACAGTGAATTAGTTATTAAACCAAATACTTAAGTCATTAAAATCCTACAATTCTGATTTCTTGATCTTTACAATCAATAAATTTCACTTTATTTTCCAGTTCCATCATTAAATATAAAATTTGATTTATTCCTAAATTTAATGTAGATTATATTAGCTTAGAAACTTGAAGAGGTTTTAAAAAATTTTAATTCATTGGTCACAAATTTTGTAACATTGTGAATTTATTTCTTGGAACTTTTGAAAAATTTTTGGTTTAACTTTCAACTTATTATCTTGCCCTAGCACTATAACATTCAGGTTAATTTGCCAACATATACACTCATAATGCCTTTATTTGGAAAAGTCAATATTATGATAATACATTATTGTGATAACTATTATTCATGACTTTCCACAATATATTGTCATTTTAAATTCTTCATACTCACCAGTGACTTAACTAGAATTTCAATCATCATCACACTGTAGCAAATCTTGCTTTTTGACACAAAGTCAATTTGATGTATGAAAGTGTTTGACAGAAGCTTGAGTGTTTTTTTCTTTCTTATCATAAAAGTTCTGATGATCATCACATGAAAATTACCTTAGTAAAAGATGACCTGCCAATTTTGAGATCTAGGGGTGATTGCCAAAAGTTACCCTCGCTTGTTAGTATCGGAGGCAGACAGATGCCAGGAAGGAAGGAAAGCTGGAATGAGCAGAAACTCAGACAATGGCTGTAGTTTTGCTATAATAACATAGGCCATGATAATGTAAATACTGTACAGAATTAAATAAGTTAATCAGGGAAGAGTTTCTGAATTTATTATTCGTAACAGGCATCGCAAAATTTAAAATGTGCGAATTGGCATCTTTAGTCAAGACACATAAAGATTTTGAAAATTGGTGGAATAGACCATTTCTTTGTCCTTCCTATCTTGCATAACACTTTAGAAAGTTTTTATGTAAAAGGTAGATGAAACATGGTATTTGTTGGAGAAATTCATGTTTATCTGAGGAAAACTTTGCTGTTCTTGAATGCATCCCCCCCCCCTTCTTGCCTAAATTACTAGATGTATTTTATTTTTCATTAAATACAATTGTACTTCATTGTACTTGTGATTAATATTTCACACATTTCTGAATTCTAAAGCTGATTTATGATATTTAAACTTTATTAATTGTGATAGGAAATATGCTTAACTACAGATTATGCTTTATTCTACTTAAATTCAATTTAAATTATTATCTGCTTATAATTATATAAAAAACTTACTTAGATGCTGAATTTTTTTTCTTCAAGGTATTAGACTTCAAATTATGTAATAAAAAGAAACTATTTAATTAAGAGAGCAAAAGTTGTTGCTTTTGTCTTTCATTTGTGAAGGACTAAAGCAATTTCACTTTATGTAAAATGCTGACCTTTCTTATGTGAAATACTACTATGATGATTAAAATTCTTTCTCATTCTGAGATATTATCAGCATTAATTATTTTACAGGAATAAAGTGGATAGTATTTATTGAATCAACTAAAAGTAAACTTTCCAAGCAGCCAATTATTTCATTTGAGAGAAATGAGTTTTTAAAATAGATAAACTGTGCTTTGTTTTCTGAAGTATATTTTGCACCTATAGGATTAAGAAAATGTGAAAATAAAATATGAATGTGCTTTGTAACTAAACATTGAGAATGAAAAAGCCAGTTTCATCAATTTAAGGATTAAGTAAGATAAAATGAAAATTACTTTTATACATATCACTTTTTTTTTTTCTTAAGCCTTCATGTTAAGACACAATTTGCAATAAATAATTCCAAAAAATAAATTGGAAAATTCCAGGATATCAGTTATATTTTAAATATATACAGTCAAACGTCGCAAATCCGGACATCCAAAATCTGGACCTTTTCATTCTGTACCCCCCGCCCCCCAAAAAAAGTCCTAACTTTTATTTAACAAATCGGTGTCCAGAGTCAGCAGAAACCGGTAGTAACCATCTGGGGAGGGGAAGGATTTAACCATGTGTACAACAATGTGCGATGAAGGTATGTGTGTGGGGGGGGGGGCTATTGTAATGAATCGCGGAGTTGTGCCATAAAAAAACAATCAATTGGCAATACCTTCCTCTCTCTAGTACTCAAACCGAACTAGTCCAGAATGTAAGAAATGTTAACAAATTAGAAGCGTGTGCAACTTTCTCTCCCCTTCTGGCTCACAAAGTGGATTTGCCCAGAACGAATGGAATATTGTAGAAATTCGCGGTTGTCTTTAATTCCGAACTAGTCCTCGCGAATGTTGAACTGCTCTTATCCAAGTTGATATATTTTGCTTGATAAACAACTTGAGTACGTCAAATCAAGAGGACAAGAAATTGCCAAAGATGACGCCTTTGAAGTACTTCATTGTGACAATAAAGCTCCGACAGTGTGTCAGCTCACTGATGTTGAAATATGCAGTATGGTGTTGATGAACTCCAAAACTTCGGTATCCAATAGCAAGGAGAGCGAAGAAGAAACACAAGCAGAAGATAAAATGCTAATTGACATCTTAGTGGAAGTTTGAGCAAAGAGACTGTATTTTGGAGTCGGACATAATGGCGATACATAAAAAAAAAGTTACTTAATCAAAAACCAAATCTAATGAAGGAACTCACTTTAAGTGTAATTTTTTTTAAAAATGTTCAAAGTAATAAGAAATAATATTAATTATGTTTATAAATCAAAGAAAACAAGTAATAAGTTTTTTTAAAAAAATTTAAATTGAATTATGTGTTTTATGATGTTAAATTCACTTCTTAATATTGAAATGATCTAAGATCCGGAATTGCTGAAGTCCTAATGATTCCATATTTGCGATGTTTGACTGTATATCATTATATTAAAATATTTGTCATTACCCATTTTTACTATAGACTCTCCTTATTACAACCTAATAATAAAATTTCTTTTGGGAAATATTCAAATTATCCTGCTTTTATTTACATATGCTTGTATTTAATATAGTTATGCGAGAAATTTTATGATGAAGCTAAAGAGGCTACCAATCCCCAAGTCCTGGATGTGAAGTCTATTTATAAATTCATGCTGGAATGTGTGTCCGGTCAGATTCCCAGTCAGTTGCCAATCAAGGAGAGTACATATGTTCTCGTGTTACTCCGATTTATGAAGGACATGTTCCAGAAATATGATTTTCAAGAGGAACACCAGTTTATTCATAGTAAGAATCCTTTTGATCCTGTGATAGTTTTTAACCCCTTAACAGTTTTGTCCAAGCTCCATTTGTGCATTGAATTATGTCATTTTTATAAGCTTTTATTCAACTTGAGTGTCTTGTCCTGAAACCTTAAGATCGATTTCTTACCTACTTCCAATCGAGCTACAGCTTTGAAATTTAGCACAGTGGTGGGACAGAGACAATATAACATTACACAAATTTATGCCTATTTTAAACTTAACAAAATGATGTTAAAATTTTAGCCCTAAATTTGGGCGATAAAGTTTGGAAGGTAGTAAGCTCACGTTACGTAGGGTTGTAACAACACCTGGCACTGCACCAATGAATGATGTAGCTCATGTTTCTACGCATCTTGGGTTTACTTTTTATTAGAATTCGCCAACAACCAAAAGTAGTTTTTTTTTTCCACTTTGTATGCGCCAAACGTTTCGCACACAAAGCAAAAAGAAGTTGTGTAGATCGATTCTCTTTTTTTTTCTATTACATTGTTGATAATAATTGTAAGTTATCATGTAATGTATTACGGATTTATATTTCAGAAAGTTGATGTCATTAATAATTTAAAAAGTGTAATTATATATATGTGTATAATAATTTTAATGTTTTATATTGGAGAATTCAATAATTGAATTTGGTCTACTATGCCTAACATGTTGTGTGTATTCGTGTCAGCCGTCACTAAAAGGTAGAAAATAAAATAAATAAAAAAATTAAGGTATAAGCTTTTATTCAAAATGCACTTTAAATGAGAAATTATGTTTACACATTATAATTTCGTCAAAATGAACTCAAAAGTAAAAATTAATTTTTCTGATTACAATAAAATGCATGGTTCTAATAAAACTGTGGGTGCCTTATATAGCACCTTGTATTTTGTGTATATTTCCCTTAAACAAATGGAATATTCCTAGAAGGTAAAGGTGCCCACGCTTTTATTCGAACCGTGCATTTTATTGTAGTCAGAAAAATTGTTTTTTACTTTTGAGTTCATTTTGACGAAATTATGTGTAAACGTATTTTCTCATTTAAAATGCATTTTGAATAAAAGCTTATACCTTAAGTTAACAAAAATTTGCTTTTTCTTCCGAAAATTCCGCTTTTACACACAAAGAAAAGAAATCTTCCGTTTTCGAAAGAAAATACTGGAAAAATATGCTTGACCGTGCGACTTAACTCCACCGGCTAGGAAACTAGCTGATTCATCTACTGACGAATCAACATTATATCAGCAAGCTCTACAAGGATGAACATTCAGTGCCATTCAAAGTATTAAAGACCACCTTTTTGCAGAAAACAAAACCTCTGTGGCATATTTTGCAAAAAAAAAAAAAAGATTTTTTATTTGCATGAACATGTTGAAAAAAAAATTAGTTGAAAACTTAAGGTCATCTTGTAGGGCATACCAAGATGAATAAATAAAAAAAAATGGAACAAAAACAAATAAATAAACTACATAAAAGAAAGAAACTCCTGTCAAAAGAGGCAGCTAAAAAGCTGTGTGCAAATGCAGCAAAAAAGCAGAGAATAAGACACAAATAAAAAATAAAACATGATTTACCTAGGCATTGTAGAGATAGTGTAGTCCTGACAACTATGCCAGTAATTAAACAGAGAGATACCAAGGGCGTATATATGGGGGGGCAGGGGGCCTGAATAACAACAGACAAACAAATTTAATGTAATAAGTAATTGTTATTCGGTTGGCGTTTGCTCGGAAATAATTTCCTTACTTTTAGCTTCCAAAAACAAATATAGATGGCACCAGGAGTACCGTGAATTTAAAATATGGGCGTATAATGAAGTCGTGGCCTTGTTTTGAACTATATCATACCAAGGATAATCTCACTAAATAACGTTTTTTATTCGCAAAATTTTATGTCTAAACATATACAACTTTGGCGCTAAATTTGGCAATAGTGAAGAGTCAAAATCTCGAATAGGTTCGGAGATTCTGGAATATTACAGAAGGTTGCTAAGCGCGCCAACTGATCCTATATTAGCGGGCGACCGGTAATAGGAGTTAGTTCATTCTTATGCGGTTAGTTCGTGTGCTTTGCTTGTTTTGTTTTCTCTGCTTGTCTGTCAA
Organism: Araneus ventricosus; assembly: GCA_013235015.1. NCBI lineage: Eukaryota > Metazoa > Arthropoda > Arachnida > Araneae > Araneidae > Araneus > Araneus ventricosus. The sequence continues at coordinate 148,102 of BGPR01001973.1, read as the reverse complement.
GTTGTTTTATCTGTAGCTCTGTTGATTGAGTTAGTGAGCTTTTTGAATAGCTGTGTATCTGCGATCCTCTGCATTTTGCTGTTCTGGAATCTTAATGTGTTATTAAGTCAACTGCATTCATAATGAAGAGACAAGCTTCTATTCAAAACTTTTTTGCAAAAAAACAGAATGTAAATAGGCCTGTTAGTGACAGTATTGAAGTTGACTGTGCCAGTAACAATGTTTCTTCTGGTGTCGCAAATACGAGTACCGTTGATCCAGCCCCAGTTGTGGAGGACTTCAACCAAGTAAGAAAAAATATCTATGATATTGGAAACTATTGCCAAAGCAATTCCGTTCGTTCGTTAACAAATGAAGAAAAAATTTCGCTAGTAGAAAATGTTTGGAAACCTCAACCTGTATACAAATTTCCTTCTACATTTAGTAGTTCTAGTTCAAACCTCTCTAGATCTTTTCAAATGAAATGGCTAGAAGAATTCGAGTGGGTAGCATATTCTGAACAAAAATCCGAATCTTTTTGTAAATATTGCGTAATATTTTCGCACTCCAAAAATGTAGGAAAAGGAGATCACCAAGTAACAGGGGCATTAGTAACACAGGCTTTTAGTAATTTGAAAAAAGCCAAGGAAATGTTTCGTAAACATGAAAATTGCACATATCATAAAAAATCAGTCTTGATTGCTGAAAACACAAAATCCATTGTTACAAAAAAAAATACTGAGAGTATTATTAATCAAGTCAATGCTCAAAGAAGATTGGATATTGAAAAAAACAGAAAAAGACTGATCCCTATAATACAAACTATAAGATTTTGCGGAAGGCAGCAAATAGCAGTAAGAGGTCATCGTGACGGTGGACGTATAGGCCTAGAAGAACCAGAAAAAAATGACGGAAATTTTCGATCACTCCTGAGATACAGAGCTAACAGTGGAGATAATGACCTTAAAGACCAATTAATGAACAGTGGTGGGAGGAGCATGTACACAAGTTCTTTTATTCAAAACGAGATCATTAACACATTTGGTCATTTAATACAATCTCAAATTGTGAGAAATGTCAGGAAGTCTTATTTTTTATTCCGTCTTGGCAGATGAAACCACTGACATTAGCCAAATAGAACAGTTTTCTCTTTGTGTATGGTATGTTGAAGACCACTCATACAAAATTAGAGAAGATTTCCTAACTTTTGTCCCCGTTTATGACGTTACTGGTGCAGGCTTAGTTAACACAGTGTTAGAGACATTGTCAATTTTAGGGCTTGACTTAAAGAAAATGAGAGGTCAAGGATACGATGGTGCTGCCACGATGAGAGGGCAATTCAGAGGGGTACAAGCTTCTATCAAAGAAAAACTACCACTAGCCTTGTATACACATTGTTCTTCACATAGTCTAAATTTGTGTTTGTCGAATACAAGTAACATTCCTTCTATAAGAAATTGTATGGGCGTTATCAAAGAAGTCTGCAGATTCTTTCATATGTCAGCCAAAAGAACTGAAATACTGAAATCAATGATATCTGACTGTTGTCCTGAACAGAAAAAAAGAAACTTATTTCATTATGTGAAACACAATGGGTGGAAAGGCATGACTCAGTGTTTTTATTTAAAGATATTTTAGAACCAATCCTTCTCTCTCTTTTGAAAATAGAAGAAGAATCAAGTGACTCAGCACCTAAGGCACATGCTCTAAGTAGCTCTATCAGTCAATTTCAATTTCTTGTCAATCTTTTTGTTTTGAGCCGGATGCTGTCAACTACACATAACTTATCTGAGAAGCTTCAAAAAAAAACACATAGATCTTTCTGAAGCCATAGCAAATGTTACAAGTGTCTTAGATCTGCTATCGAAACAAAGGGTAAATGCTAATGACAACTTTAAAACCCTGTATGCTCAAGTAAAGGAAATCGCTTCAAAACCCGACATTAAAGAAGAGATTCCAAGAGTTTGTCACCTTCAAACAGCCCGCAACAACGTCCCTTACAGCACAGAAGAAGAATACTATCGACGAGCTGTTTATGTACCTTACCTTGATGATTTTTGTAATTCGCTGAAGGAACGCTTTGAATCTCACAAGGAAACAGTTGCATCCTTACAACACATCCTTCCAGAATTTTGTACCAAAACAGATTTCTATTCATTGGAAGCTGCTTTCAATTTCTATGAAGAAGATTTGTCGCATAAAGAGGTCGTGCAAAGTGAGTTTATGTTGTGGAAAGAAAAGTGGAGTCAGGAAAAATCTGAAAATCTTCCCAAAACAGCCATTAGTTCTCTAGAAAAATGTGACAAGACTTTCTTCCCCAACATTTATATTCTCTTGAAACTACTAGCAGTTCTGCCTGTTTCTGTTGCAACCGTGGAAAGAAGCTTCTCAAGTTTAAGAAGATTGAAGACTTACTTAAGAAATACCACATCGGAAAGTAGGCTTAATGGACTAGCATTACTTTCGATTCATAGAGACATTAAAATAAGAGATGAAGAAGTTCTTGATAAGTTTGCTAGTGTACCAAAAAATCTGGACTTCGTTTTGTAAATTTTACATAAAAAGGCAAACTTTTTTTTATGTATTCACTTTATGACACCGTATTTATAGCTCAATAATAATAAACCAACATTCTTTTCCTTTGTATAAAATTTACTTTTGTTGGGATCA
>BGPR01001973.1:77890-95453 GCA_013235015.1 Araneus ventricosus | reverse complement strand
TAAAATGTTCACTAAACAAAATATCATATTTAATGTAGTGTGTGTTGTATTATCTAAAATTGCTGGTTTACTTTTCTTTAGATAATTTTTAGTAAAACTCATTTAATATTTATTTACTTAATCTAATTTTAATATTAAATTAAAATCATATTAAAAATTGAAAATAAACATTTCTCTTCAAAGATGTTTTAAGCATTTTCACTTATATTTAAATACAATATGTGGAATATTTTGTTAAAATAATTTTTAGCACAAACACACACACAAAATTTGAAGTCAATTCAGATTTATGAATATATCAAAAGGATGGAATGGATTTATTTATTGAATGTTATAGGAATGAGATTTGTTTTTTGAAGCTTTTGTTTGTAATTATTGGTTCATTAAACTGCTAACAGGATTATAGAACTTGCACTGAAAACCTTTAGGAAATTTTTTCATAGGTGACTTTTTGGTTTTCATGATCAAATCATAATTTTAGAAATAATATGAAGAAATGCCTCTTGGATTAAGTTTTTATTCCTTAATGATTGTCAAATGGTAAAATTTGTAGTTCTGAAGAAATTCTATCATATATTATGATTATCTTATTCATTTGGGTAGATTTTTTTTATGAGCTGTAGAAGATGCTCAAGTTATTTCCTAATTTTGTGTGTGAGTGAAAATTAATTGCTGAGCTTGTTCTCAGTCCTTCTGATATAGTAGTGAAAATATATCTTTGCTGCTATTATATTCTAGCAATGCTGTGTAGCTAATTTGCAAGTTTATTGGTGTAAGTTTTCAAAGAACTTTTAAAAAATGAATTCCAGTAAATAGTGCATTTTTGCCTCCCTGAATCAGTAACTTTTAAATGGGCTTCCTTTTGGGCAAAATATTTTATGAAAAAATGTATGGTTGTTATCAGAAAAGCTTCAAAAGTGTTGAAAATAAATGCATTATTTTGTGACAGATTTTATTTTAAATTTCTTTGGATTAGCAACAATATTATGTATTGTCAAAATTATTTTCATCTGCATTGATGTTTTCATATCAAACAGTAAAAATTACTGAAATTACATAAAAAAAAAATTTTATATAGATTGAGAGACAAATTTCTAAAAATTAACAAATTGTTCTTTCTCGGGAATATTTTTTTTTATGTCTTTTAAAGTTTTAGAATTTAAAACTGTGCATTTAGATTTGAAAACAAGAAGAGATAATTTTGTAACAAGATCTTCAGTTGGCATTTTCTTTTAATCATCTATTTGATATTTCGAAATGAATTTCAATTGTATTCCAATTTGTGCTAATATATGTGTTACTTTTTCAGGGTGTATATTCAACGTAAAATTGATGAAATAAGAAAAGAAAAGCATAAGTTAGAAAAGGAAACTAATGGCAGGAAAGTCAGAAAGTCATGGAATGTTACAAATGCTGAAGATGTCAAAGACTGGAGAACAGTGCGCAAGTGGAGAAAAATTGCAGAGAATCAAATGCCACTTTCTGCTGTCAGACAAGATTATAGCCGAATCATCATACAAAATGTAACGTATATGCATTTTCTTTAAAGAATTTTTTTTTCTTAAAGTAAAAAACATTTTTATGTGCCATGTTTCAAAAGCATCTTTAAAATCATTGGGGAAAATAGAGCAGTTAAATTTTTTTACGCAGTTTGAACAATTCAATTTTTTACCATTCTTCATTGTAAATTTCATTAGGATATGTATAAAAAAAAATTAGAAATTTTTTTGAAAAAGGAGGGAATGAAATCATTTTGTTCCATACATATTATTATGCTTGCTTACTAAATAGGATCATACAAGGTGTCTACAAATACTAAAAGTTCCGATTTTCAGTTTTTCTTATGAAAGCTACTTCTCTAGGGTGTTTAATACCCTAATACTAATTTTTTCAGCTTGAAAGAGTGCTGCAATAATTTTGAACTGTGGGGAAAGTTTCTTTTTCTCCAGAAAAAATAAGTATTCTTGAAAGATTGTAAATTGAAAAAATGGTGATATATCTTTGAGGTCAATCTTATTTTAACAGTGAATTAGTTATTAAACCAAATACTTAAGTCATTAAAATCCTACAATTCTGATTTCTTGATCTTTACAATCGATAAATTTCACTTTATTTTCAAGTTCCATCATTAAATTTAAAATTTGATTTATTCCTAAATTTAATGTAGATTCTATATATTCGCTTAGAAACTTGAAGAGGTTTTAAAAAATTTTATTTCATTGGTCACAAATTTTGTAAGATTGTGAATTTATTTCTTGGAACTTTGAAAAAATTTTGTTTAAACTTATTTTCAACTTATTATCTTGCCCTAGCACTATAACATTCAGGTCAATTTGCCAACATATACACTCATAGTGCCTTTATTTGGAAAAGTCAATATTATGATAATACATCATTGTGATAACTATTATTCATGATTTTCCACAATATATTGTCATTTTAAATTCTTCATACTCGCCAGTGACTTAACTAGAATTTCAATCATCATCGCACTGTTGCAAATCTTGCTTTTTGACACAAAGTCAATTTGATGTATGAAAGTGTTCGACAGAAACTTGACTGTTTTTTTCTTTCTTATCGTAAAAGTTCTGATGATCATCACATGAAAATTACCTTAGTAAAAGATGACCTGCCAATTTTGAGATCTAGGGGTGATTGCCAAAAGTTACCCTTGCTTGTTAGTATCGGAGGGAGACAGATGCCAGGAAGAAAGGAAAGCTGGAATGAGCAGAAACTCAGACAATGGCTGTAGTTTTGCTATAATAACGTAGGCCATGATAATGTAAATACTGTACAGAATTAAATAAGTTAATCAGGGAAGAGTTTCTGAATTTATTATTCGTAACAGGCATCACGAAATTTAAAATGTGGGAATTGGCATCTTTAGTCAAAACACATAAAGATTTTGAAAATTGGTGGAATAGACCATTTCTTTGTCCTTCCTATCTTGCATAACACTTTAGAAAGTTTTTATGTAAAAGGTAGATGAAACGTGGTATTTGTTGGAGAAATTCATGTTTATCTGAGGAAAACTTTGCTGTTCTTGAATGCATCCCCCCCCCTTCTTGCCTAAATTACTAGATGTGTTTTATTTTTCATTAAATACAATTGTACTTCATTGTACTTGTGATTAGTATTTTACACATTTCTGAATTCTAAAGCTGATTTATAATATTTAAACTTTATTAATTGTGATAGGAAATATGCTTTATTCTACTTAAATTCAATTTAAATTATTATTTGCTTATAATTATATAAAAAAGTTACTTAGATGCTGATTTTTTTTCTTCAAGGTATTAGACTTCAAATTATGTAATAAAAAGAAACTATTTAATTAAGAGAGCAAAAGTTGTTGCTTTTGTCTTTCATTTGTGAAGGACTAAAGCAATTTCACTTTATGTAAAATGCTGACCTTTCTTATGTGAAATACTACTGTGATGATTAAAATTCTTTCTCATTCTGAGATATTACCAACATTAATTATTTTACAGGAATAAAGTGGATAGTATTTATTGAATCAACTAAAAGTAAACTTTCTAAGCGGCCAATTATTTCATTTGAGAGAAATGAATTTTTAAAATAGATAAACTGTGCTATGTTTTCTGAAGAATATTTTGCACCTATAGGATTAAGAAAATGTGAAAATAAAATATGAATGTGCTTTGTAACTAAACATTGAGAATGAAAAAGCCAGTTTCATCAATTTAAGGATTAAGTAAGATAAAATGAAAATTACTTTTATACATATCATTTTTTTTAAGCCTTTGTGTTAAGACACAATTTGCAATAAATAATTCCAAAAAATAAATTTGAAAATTCCAGGATATCAGTTATATTTTAAATATATACAGTCAAACGTCGCAAATCCGGACATCCAAAATCTGGATCTTTTCATTCTGTAACCCCCCCCCCAAAAAAAAAAAGTCCTAACTTTTATCTAACAAATCGGTGTCCAGAGTCAGCAGAAACCGGTCGTAACCATCTGGGGAGGGGAAGAATTTAACCATGTGTACAACAATGTGCGATGAAGGTATTATGTGTGTGGGGGGGGGGCTATTGTAATGAATCGCGGAGTTGTGCCATAAAAAATCAATCAATCTGCAATACCTTCCTCTCTCTAGTACTCAAACCGAACTAGTCCAGAATGTAAGAAATGTTAACAAATAAGAAGCGTGTGCAAGTTTCTCCCCCCTTCTGGCTCACAAAGTGGATTTGCCCAGAATGAATGGAATATTGTAGAAATTCGCGGTTGTCTTTAATTCCGAACTAGCCCTTGCGAATGTTGAACTGCTCTTATCCAAGTTGATATATTTTGCTTGATAAACGACTTGAGTACTTCAAGTCAAGAGGACAAAAAATTGCGAAAGATGATGCCTTTGAAGTACTTCATTGTGACAATAAAGCTCCGACAGTGTGATGGCTCACTGATGCTGAAATATGCAGTATGGTGTTGATGAACTCCAAAACTTCGGTATCCAGTTGCAAGGAGAGCGAAGAAGAAACACAAGCAGAAGATAAAATGCTAATTGACATCTTACTGGAAGTTTGAGCAAAGAGTCTGTATTTCAGAGTCGGACATAATGGCGATACATTAAAAAAAAAAAGTTACTTAATCAAAAACCAAAACTAATGAAGGAACTCACTTTAAATGTAATGTTTTATAAAAATGTTAAAAGTAATAAGAAATAATATTAATTATGTTTATAAATCAAAGAAAACAAGTAATAAGTTTTTTTAAAAAAATTTAAATTGAATTATGCATTTTATGATGTTAAATTCACTTCTTAATATTGAAATGATCTAAGATCCGGAATTGCTGAAGTCCTAATGATTCCATATTTGCGACGTTCAACTGTATATCATTATATTAAAATATTTGTCATTATCCATTTTTACTATTGACTCTCCTTATTATAACCTAATAATAAAATTTCTTTTGTGAAATATTCAAATTATCCTGCTTTTATTTACATATGCTTGTATTTAATATAGTTATGCGAGAAATTTTATGATGAAGCTAAAGAGGCTACCAATCCCCAAGTCCTGGATGTGAAGTCTATTTATAAATTCATGCTGGAATGTGTGTCCGGTCAGATTCCCAGTCAGTTGCCAATCAAGGAGAGTACATATGTTCTCGTGTTACTCCGATTTATGAAGGACATGTTCCAGAAATATGATTTTCAAGAGGAACACCAGTTTATTCATAGTAAGAATCCTTTTGATCCTGTGATAGTTTTTAAGCCCTTAACAGTTTTGTCCAAGCTCCATTAGTGCATTGAATTACGTCATTTTTATAAGCTTTTATTCAACTTGAGTGTCTTGTCCTCAAACCTTAAGATCAATTTCTTACCTACTTTCAATCGAGCTACAGCTTTGAAATTTAGCACAGTGGTGGGACAGAAGCAATACAACATTACATAAATTTATGCCTATTTTAAACTTAACAAAATGATGTTAAAATTTTAGCCCTAAATTTGGGCGATGAAGTTTGGAAGGTAGTAAGCTCACGTTACGTAGGGTTGTAACAACGCCTGGCACTGCACCAATGAATGATGTAGCTCATATTTCTACGCATCTTGGGTTTACTTTTTATTAGAATTCGCCAACAACCAAAAGCAGTTTTTTTTTTCCACTTTGTATGCGCCAAACGTTTCGCACACAAAGCAAAAAGAAGTTGTGTAGATCGATTCTCTTTTTTTTTCTATTACTTTGTTGATAATAATTGTAAGTTATCAAGTAATGTATTACGGATTTATATTTCAGAAAGTTGATGTCATTAATAATTTAAAAAGTGTAATTATATATATGTATATAATAATTTTAATGTTTTATATTGGAGAATTCAATAATTGAATTTGGTCTACTATGCCTAACATGTTGTGTGTATTTGTGTCAGCCGTCACAAAAAGGTAGAAAATAAAATAAATAAAAAATTAAGGTATAAGCTTTATTCAAAATGCACTTTAAATGAGAAGATATGTTTTCACATTATAATTTTGTCAAAATGAACTCAAAAGTAAAAATTAATTTTTCTGATTACAATAAAATGCATGGTTCTAATTAAACTGTGGGTGCATTATATAGCACCTTGTATTTTGTGTATATTTCCCTTAAGCAAATGGAATATTCCTAGAAGGTAAATGTGCCCACGCTTTTATTCGTACCATACATTTCATTGTAGTCAGAAAAATTTTTTACTTTTCAGTTCATTTTAACGAAATTATGTGTAAACGTATTTTCTCATTTAAAGTGCATTTTGAATAAAAGCTTATGCCTTAATTTTTTTTTATATTAAACTTATAAGTTAAAATTAAGTCATTCATAGACATTATAACTCAATACAAAAATGACCATTAATCCATTAACATCTCAAATGTTCTATGGACATGTTGAATCAGTACAGTACATCCCCAAAACAGAGGGAGGTTGTCTAATTAGAAAGTACAAAAAACTACACTGTTAAGGTATTAAACTGAATGATAAAGTGTGTAGTGATGACTAAAGTCATTTAAGAATCGTAACATTTTGTCTTAAGTTACAACTTTTTTCAGCTATGAATAAAAAAGGGCAAAATAGCAACTCTTAATAAATGCTAAACTGAATAGAATTGTCAAATATTTTTACTTTCTTGCTTGAAAGTATTGCAATCGTCAAAAAATTGGACTTCAAGATTTTGATTAATCTCTACATTTTAGTCCTCCCCAACTCTTAAAAGGCGATTTTTGGAGTTTTATTGATCTATCTAACTATGAACACAATAACTCAAAATTGCTAGATGAATGAAGTTACGTATGCCGTCTTTATACCAAAATAAATTTCTATCAAATTTGGAACAAATTCTGTGTTCATAGAACTCGATTATTCATGAACAGATTAGGCTAGATGAATGAAATTTGTTTTATCATGAATTTGTAAATTAGTATCAAATTTTAGACTAAATCCTTTAAAGGAATGGCTGTCTGTCGCATACCATAAAACTTCGCACTATAGCAAGAGTGTATAGAAAATTGGTTTGACTTTTGATGTCTGGCATTTACAAACTTTTTTTTTCTTATTTTTTGCTAGTTTTTTAACTTTAAATTTTTCACATGCTTAGAATGATATTTCGATGGCCTGAATTTAAAAACTACAGTAATTATTTTTATTTCAATCGCATTTTTTTCTTAGAACTTGGCTAAATTTTTGAAAGAACCATCTTATTTAGTTTAATAAATTTGTTTCTGAATTTTATGCAAAGAAAATTATGCAGTGCATTATAAAAGCAAAACGATCCATAATTGTCATTGCTCTTTTCTTCTTTATCATAGTTGAAAAAATTTATTAAATTAAAATAATTGCAAAATTCTGTTAAATCAACCATAGACAAATCAAGAATCATAACAGTAATAAATCAAATAGCTGTGATTGAAGCATTACATGCTGTAAAACAGATAAGAATAGCTTCTAAGATAAGTTTTGTCAGTTTAAATTCAATAAGAAAATTAACTGAGCAGATAGTTAAATTGCCACAATCTATACTTATAAAAGGCAATGTTTGTGTGCGTGTGTGTGTTTGTCTGCGATGTCCAGACGAATCTATCGCACTTACAGCCATGAAATTTGGCATACAGGTAGTCATAATGGTGACTGAATGCACCTCGAAGCCGAAATTTTAAATTTTAATCTAGAATTTTTTTTATTTAATGTTTTGTGTTGTTTTGGTTGATTTTTCGCACTAATTTCTCAATAGAACAGTTACGAATAAGTTTACGACAAAAATATATACACCATCGGAAAGAGCATGCGATTTCCGTTCTAATGAAGTTAGTTTTGAATTTCTAACGCAATTTACTGAATTTTGAGAAATTTTTAAATAATACCCAGTTTTGGCATGAAGATGTTACTTTTGATTTTAAATTTGTTGCATCCGGCTTTCTAATAATACTATTATTTTCAATTTTTTTCAGCTTATAACTAGAACGGTTGTGTCGGATTTAAAACAACAACGGTTAAAGTATCTTTTCAAGTTTTTTTTAAATTAATTTTTTTCTGGGCGGTTGAGAGTTATTTTTATGGAGAGAGTTCCTCGCACGGCACGGCACTTCGGAACTCAGATGGCTATGTGATTGGTTGAAGGGGAGGTGACGTCATAACCTTGAATTGAATGACTGATTATTATTTTCGGCAGTATCTTAATGTATTTATTCATCTCGCATACTTAGCTTGCAGTATAATAATTTTCACGCTACAATATTTTATTATTGTTTATCGTGAAAAAAAAAATAAGCGGGAAAATCAATAATGTGTATCTTTTGTTTTCAAAACTTTTTCATGTCATTGTGGGCGGTTTTTTTTTTTTTCATTTTGTTGAAGTCCTGATTCCACGGGCAACGCCGTGCGCGTATTGCTAGTAAAGAATAAACCTTGTTGTTACTAACATAAAAATTGAAAAAACAGGCTTACATTTGTCACTCTATTAATTGAAACTTTTACAGAATAAATCAATTTTCTTTAATATTGCACAGGTAGCATCACGTATGAGACGGTTGACAATCCTTCTGACTCTCAAGCAAACAATATGTATATTTTCAAACTGACAAAATATTCTACACTGAACATGCAAATACTTTCTTGATACAATGAAATTGAATTGGTAAATTCTTTTTTAAATAGTTATAGCATGTTTAGTGTTAAATTGGTAAATCAAATTCTTTCCAATAGAAATAAATTTAGTTTGAGATATGGACACTTTTTTTTTTTTTTTAATCTATTGATTTGACTAAAATTTATTTTCAGTTAAAGCATTTTATTTGTTATAAATTATTTTCTATAAATTTAATGTCTTAAAATTAATTTTTATCTAAATATTTCTGAATAACTCACTATGCACTTATAATCAGGTATGAGATTCTTCCGCTTTTTTGTTATTTTGAAGAAATTCATCTTTTTTCTCTCAAATTTCCTTTTTTTGAAATTCCGCTTTTACACACAAAGAATAGAAACCTTCATATCTTCCATTTTCGAAAGAAAATACTGGAAAAATATGCTTGACCGTGCGGCTTAACTCCACCGGCTAGGAAACTAGCCGATTCATCTTCTACTGATGAATCAACATTATATCGGCAAACTCTACAGGGATGAACATTCAGTGCCATTCAAAGTATTAAAGACCACCTTTTTTTGCAGAAAACAAAACCTCTGTGGCGTATTTTGCACAAAAAAAAAAAGATTTTTTTTATTTGCATGAACATGTTGAAAAAAAAATTAGTTGAAAACTTAAGGTCATCTTATAGGGCATACCGAGATGAAGAAATAAAAAACAAATAAATAAACTACATAAAAGAAAGAAACTCCTGTCAAAAGAGGCAGCTAGAAAGCTGTGTGCAAATGCAGCAAAAAAGCAGAGAATAAGACGTAAATAAAAAATTAAACATGATTTACCTAGGCATTCTAGAGATAGTGTAGTCCTGACAACTATGCCAGTAATTAAACAGAGAGATACTAATGAAGACCATGCAAAAACTTTAGCCTCTACTGAAAATAAACATGCAGAGGTTGCAAACACATCCTTTATTGAAGAAAAATCTGTCAAAGATAGAAGCCCTCCAAAACGAGGGGTGAAGCATGTTAATGGAGATCTGTTACCAATAAAAGTCACACAAATAAAAAAAAAACCGAAAGAAAACCATTTCTTTAACAATTAAGGAAATGTTTCAAATAATAATAATGCTAAATGAATCTGTGATTGTAACTGTACAATATCTCGACCCCTCTCGCTTTATAAGGTGGGAAATCATTGTGCTGTTACTTTTGCAAAAATTTATAAAAATAAAAGAAATAAAACAGAATTCAGTTTATGATACATTATTATAATTTATAAAGAGCTAATACACTTTCCACAATTGCATGAAGCAAAAGAAATTATTTGTCCTTATTTTTATTTATTTTTTGAGTTAACTTTTATCAAAAGGCTATTAAATATAATTCTTCTCAGACTTCTGTTGGGTGTATGTTGAATTGCAGTGATGTACTGCAATTCAACATATGATGTATGGTAAATGTTTTAATGTCTAATTTTGGATTTGAAGATGCCCCTGATAATGTGTTAAACTTGTTTGTTAACTTTTAATGTGAATGATTTAATAATAATTTTATATTATTTTTCTTATTTATATGTACTGAATTATAAATAATTAAGTTATTAATTATTATAGTGTAATATTTTCATCATGTTGCGTGTTCTGATGTTTTACTTCTTAAAAAATCTTTCATGTATAAATTATGGTACAAATTTTTTGCTCATGTATGATTTCAGTCTTTTTGCTTTTTTGCCAATCTCATCCCTGTATAATAGAATGTATATATATAATAGAAATATATAAATACATTCTATAGTATATGGATATAGAATACTAGCGGTATACGCACAGCATTGCCCATGGAATCGGAACTTCAACAAAATGAAAAAAAAAAAAAGCCTGCATACAATTGCATAAATAAATTAAAGTTTTAAAAACGAAATCAAAATTGAAAAATATATATTATTGAGTTTACCGGCTTCTTTTTCCTCTCGACAATGATATTTGAATTGTAGCAAAACAGTACCAAGTATGTTAATCCAAAACAATATTAAAAAATTACAATGTGAAATTCATTACACTGCAAGCAAAGTGTGTGAGGCAAATAAATAAGTTAAGACACGCTTGAAAATAATAACCAAAGTCATTGAGTAAATAAATCATCTCCGCGCAGAATGTGAAAGTTTATGACATCACCTGCCGCTAGGAAGGTACATGCTGGGAACTGAAAGTAACCTTGGTCAGAAGCCCAAACGAAGGAAGCTGCGAGAGAAATTGTTTAAACTGATTAATAAAAAAATTCATAGAAAATCAGAGAAAAAAGATATTTTAACCGTTCTTGTTTTAAAATGGGGATAAATATTCCGGTTTATACCTAAAAAAATGTTAGCGTTATTAGAATGTTGGATGCAAGAAAATAAGAATTGAAAGTTAAATCAATTAAGGAAAAGTGACTATTATTTAAAAATTTCTCAAAATTCAGGAAATTAGTCAGACTTTTAAAACAAACGTCATTAAAACTATAATTGTTTGCTCTATCCAATGGTGCATTGATTGTTTCAAATCCGATCATTATTTCTAGTAGATCGGCGAAAAATCCCCCCAAAACAACACAAAACATTAAATAAAAATTTTTCTAGATTAAATTTCAAAATTCGGGTTTTGAGGTGCATTGAGTCACCATTATGACTACCTGTGTGCCAAATTTCATGGCTGTAAGTACGATAGATTTGTCTGGACAAAGCACACACAAACATTGCCTTTTATAAGTATGGATGGAAATAAATAGAATAGAAAATGGATTTTTTATAATCAACTAAATGCTGTTGAATAGACATTTTATCAGATATCTCGATTGTTATCAATCCTTATTTCAAAATTAACCCTTTGAGGACAGCCACATGCTCAACGCTACCAAGCAGTTGACATGCCTGTATGATAGTTGTCCTCAAAGGGTTAATTCCACAAGAACACAGTACGAAAGTTCCAATATTTGAAAAAAGTACTTAAATTAATAAAATGTTTGTCTTCTTACATGGTTCTATTTTTTTTATGATAGAAGAAAAATGACTTTTTCTTTCATTATCTTGTGCATAAACAAAGTTTAATATTAATTCAGTTGTATATTGAATGTATATTATAAATAAGGATCAATCTTTCATGCTCACTTTTGACATGAATTTACTTACTTCAGTTTGGTCATTGAATTATTAAATGTTTTATGAAAACCAATTCTGATTGAATAACACATTAAAAGTATTTTTTTAATTCACTCAAATAAAATTGTTTCTTTTAGTAATTTAATCAGACATTCCTATTTCATAAGTAACAGTTTCTTGTTCTAATCGGAAGAGTATAAAACTGTTTGGAATAATGTACTTAATTGTTTCTTTTCTTTAAGATTTTCGGAAACCTGTTGAATTTGTTCCAGCCAGAGTAAAAGACGAATTCAGGAAAAATTTATCTTGTGAGTAATATTTTTATTCTTTATTCCATTAGTGTAAAAACATTGATCAGAACAACTGAAAATTTGTTTTAACTGTTATATATAAAATGAAAACTGCAGAAATAATAAAAAAAAATGTCTTTCCTTGCTTAACCCTTCCAAAACAGCTGAATAAATTTTTTATTTAGCTCTGGAGGGATAATTTCCTGCCGTCTCATGATAGTTAGGTTAGCTTGTGGAGAATGTTTCATGCACTTGCATGAGTGATCAAACCGAATTGACTGCTTTAAGGTCAATGGGAATTATCGGAGCAAGTAGAAAGAATGTTCATAAAAGGTTAGAGGAGTAGCAAGCTTTCCATCTTTGCTAGTATTTATTTAGCTTATCAGTACATACCCACTGACACATGATAAACGTCGTACCTGTCCACAAAGTGATAAGTGAAATTGTGTTATTTAATAAATTTTGCATAATAATTTGTCAAATTATTGTTGACATAACTTGACCAAATCTAACTCCTGCACCATAAAATTGCACCAAACTAATCAATTAATTGTTTTTAAATTATTATGTTATAATCATACTTGTTAAGTTTCTTTTTATTATAAATGTGATTTGATTGCAACCTAAGTTTTGTATAAATATGTGATCTAAGGTTCCTTAAATTTTTAAATTACTGTTAATATTCAGTTAACCCTTAAAATCTTGATTTTTTTAAAATTACTTTCATTTTTTGAATAAAACATGGGAAAAATACTTTTAAAAATCCTATTTTGTTTGTATGGTTTATAGCTAAAAAACAGTTTATTACCAACAGCACTGGACTTTATCAAGGAAATTTTTTTCTGAAATAAAATTCTGCAATATCGGACACATGAATTTTAATAAATAATAATACAAATAAGGATCTTCCTTCAGCTTTGTAGAATAAAATATGGTATTCTCAAGCCTACAAACAAAGCTAAAAAGATGCAGCCTCAAGTGAAAAACATTTTTATTTTTTTATCAGCACTTGGGCTGTCATCTTTGTAAATTGATTTAATAAAAAGTTCAGTATGTATTCTATTGGTAGCAACAAACATTATAGTTTTATTCTCAAGATTTTAGAAAACAAAATGGGTATGTTGCTTAAAGGCAACACTTGGCCTTAAAGCGTTAAAATGAGTTCACAAGAGTCCTCCACCCTCCTCTCCTTCATTAGGAGAGGAATAAATAAATACAACAAAGAATAAGAGACATTTGTCGCTTAGAAAAATCTGACTGCCCTTTTAAGCACTTGCATTAGCGCATTACCTCACATTAGTAATTTCATCAAAATATTGGAGCTTTGGCTATATCTGAGACTTTGACCCAGTTTCCACCAATCAGTATAGCTTGTTTTATCAACTTATGAGAAGCTGCTGCATAAGAACCATCAATGTTAGAATGACACATATAATGGGCACTACTATGTACCCAAAGTCAATTTATTCTGTGCAACTGTAGTTCTGCTGCAGATAAATAAGTACATGGTATCCAAGCGTTATTTAGACATCTTGCAAAATTGCATTGAAAAAAAAATGTGTGAAAAGATGGAAATAAAATATCTGTACTAACTTATAATCTGTCTACAAAAATTAATAAATTTGTAATCAATACATTTTTTTGTAATTTGTAAAAATTATAATACTTTTTTATAAGTTTACATATCTGCTTTACAAAAGTCCATGAATGTTGAGGAGAAATTGACTTGTTAGTATATCCATAAAGCGATGTCCACTGTATAGGGAAAACATATCTCCATTCAAAATCTCATGGCTCTTATGTGGAGGCAGATTTATATAAGCTTGGTGGAATTCTGGGTGGGGCTGGGAATTGTAGTCCTGCATATTGAGAAGTCCATTAATTAAAAAATAGCAAAAAGATTCTTATATAAATAAAATAAAACTATAAATTTCAAGCAAAATAAATATTTGTTTATTCATACTTTAAAAAATGCAGATGTTATATTCTGTTGTGAAAAAATAAGATAGTTGTGCATATATCTGATTCTTCTTCTTAGTAGTAAATTACTTATTTATTTATTTGCATCAGATGACCCTGGAACTGTTCCTATTCCAATTGATCTCTTTGAGAACCTCATGTGTCATCGGCAAGTTGTGAACAGCTTCAACCCACTTGGAATTCCATTGTGGCTGCTGACTAAAGAACAAAAGTATGTTCAAGAAGTGTTGCAAACGACTACAAACAATAATCAACCTTCAACCTCTGGTGAACAAAAAAAATTATGAGACTGTATTTTAGAGTAAAATTTGAATTTATGAGGGCTTAATAGTCATCAATACATTTTTCACTGAAGAATAGTTGAGAAAGCCCATATGTTCTGGAATATATATTCTGAAGTTCAGTATTTGTTGTATAAAATAATGCTGGAAGCTGTGTAATTTTTATAAATAAAATGTGTTTCAGTACTGGATTAGTGATTTTATAGCATTTTTTTTATGATTAGCATCATTAAGCAACTTCCATTGTGTTTATGTTATTTTAATAAGAATTTTCATGATTTATTAATTTCTGTTCTGGACTATATAGCCATATCAAGGGAGCCTGGTTTTCAGTTCTTGACTGTTTTTACGGCAAATTGTTCTTGCTATTTTCTTGTATGTTACAAAATAAAGAAGTTAAACTAAGTACCGAATCTTATAATGTAAGGGCTAACAATTTTTTTTTTTTTATTTCGTAAATTATGATTTAATTGTAGCGTGCATAGATAATTATTGAAGAATGAATACATGACCATTCACTGATGTGGACTCTTTAACTTTTGTTTTGTTATTGTTTTCAATTGTATGTCATTTTAAAATTCAAAACAAAAAAAATTTTTTTTTCTTTGTATTCATTCTTTTTTTTTCCCCTCCTTTGAATTTTGTGTTTCTTTTAGATTCTTTCTGGGTTTTTTTTTTTTCAGATTATTTATTTAGGTAGATTCCTCATAGGAAGTGTACCAATTGCAATGATTCTCATGTCTACACAACTTCCGGAAAATTTCTGTAAATGTTTTCCGATCATGACCCCTAGAACACAAATCCACCCTTCGTTCAAAAGTTTAGATATATGTATGTATAACGCTTTTGCCCATGTTATCTTGTGAACATAACTGGAGTAATTTTGATTTGATTTTAACCAACGTGGAATATGTTGCAAGGATAGTGAAAATCTCAGCTGAGTTCGTAGATGGGCTATCCAGCTCAAAGGGGTGGAAATGGTGGGGGATTGAAATTTTCATTTCTCTATAATTCCTGTACAATTGAAGATAGGAAGAAAATTCAAGCTAGGCGAATTATTGCCTTATCATAATAAACAAGTTTTGTATTTAAACTTTTTTGATAGCTGCAATTGCTTAGAAATTTATGAGCTGAAAAGTGATTTCTCTTCCCCTCCCCCTAACTTAAAGTACCTTTCAGCCTATGCATGTTGCCCCTTGTTAGAAAGCTTTCGTCATTTGCAGTCTCTTCCACACCTCTATCATTCTTCCAGCTCTAATCCTTATGAAAATAGAGGGTGAAATTTCCTTTTCCTTATATCTCCGAACTAAAGGAATCTACTTTTGCCTTCCAGCTTGCAGACTGGAATTTTTTTTAATGTTTTAGGACGCATTTTCATTCTTATACTAGATAACCTTGTTTACATTGACTGGTAAACCAACCACATGAGTGACGGAATGAATCCATGAAGAAAGTATCTTTGACAGCAAAATCATTACGATACAAGCATAACATGACAGATTACAGAACTTATTCTTTTTTTTGTGTGTGTGTATCCCAGAATTCTCTTGCTATGCGACACATTCTTTTTTTGTTTGTATCCGGGATACTCTTGCTATATAGTACCTTTTTTGCCTAAAGTTCTGGCTGCATGTTCAGGGTGTAATGGTAATCATATCTGTTATAGCTTCCTTCCAAAAATTGTTTTGTTTGGTAACCAGGGTCAGATTTAGTCTGTCTTTTAGATTTTTCAAGTTTTCTTTATGGATCACAAACATTGAGTCGGTATTAGAACATAATTATAGGAATGATGAGTACTGAAAATTTTTCTTGGAGAATCTGAACTTCTCTCTTCATAGATAGTAAGTAATCTGGATGATAATGATGTATGGTCTGTGTATGAACACTGAATTTGACTCTTCTTTGTACTGGCTAGGTGTAGTGCAAACTATACTTTGTTTCCTAGCTTGAAAAGTGGATCTTTTCTTCATTTGCTGGTCAGTATTTTCTTTATCTTGTTTTTATAATACCATAATCGGTATTACAAAAACAAGATCGGTAATGCATAACCAGAATCGAATAAAAGTTAAACATTTTTTGTTAACTTAAAAAATGATGGAATGAGCAAACATATTCTAGGAGCTGAATTGAAAGGAAATTGGGTTAATTATAATTTAAGATTATTATTGCAGTTTGTTCAAATCGACCAAATAATGCCAATTTTTCAAATTCTGGATCTAACATTAAATTAGTAAAGAAGTTGCATTCAAGCAATTAGAACTTCCCTTGAAGTCTGAAATTACAAAATGTACTAACTTATGAAAAATTGTACTCCAGTAATGCTGTTCAAACATACCTAATAATATTTTAAAATATGATCTATAATATTTTAAAATGTGATGTGATCTAGTCTGTAACTAGGAGTGGTGTCAGTCTGCATGACTGGGGGGGGGCACAAGCTGCTGTATAAGGGTAGGGGTGTAATGAAATTGGTCTCAAATTTCTTCCAGATCTTTATTTGGCATGAACAGGGTACAAAAATTGTCCCCGACAAGGGGACACAGCATCCATGACTGGGGCCTGGTCCCCCCCACTGGTGCCATCTCTGTCTGTAACTTACTTTAAATGGATTAAATTTAATAATATGGACTACTATACTTAAAGACTATAAAAACATAGAAGCTTATTGCAGTTTTTATTCATGCTATGGACTTGAAATGCCATGTGGTTTCCTCTGAGTTGAACAATCAAACATTTTAATGCATCTTCGAAATGGGCATAGAATTTTCACAAAGTAAGTCTTCTATTTAATGCTTTACTAGCAAGTATGTATTTCTGATTGAATGCATTTTGCTACGGCCCTCTGTTCAAATGCAATAACTAATAAATGTCTGAGTAATTTTGATTTGGTCCCCTGGTATGCAAAAAATAAACATATACCTGACAGTTAAATGTTAAACAACTGCTTTATTGTCTCTCTCGGGGAGATTATTAAGTATATCTATATATATAATATGCTGGCACAAAAAAGAGGCTCATTTCTCTTTTGCATGAACGACTATTTTATTTACAAAATAAAACTGGTAGCCTCCTCCATGTTAGGCTTAACTTCATAGGCATCTTTCGGTGTAAAACAACTTTTTGAAAAAAAAAGAGTTTAAGACGTAGAGTTCATACTATTTCTTAATGAAATTATTCAAAAGATATTCGTTAGAAATGAAGCAGATGGACTTAGGCGAGCCAGAGAACGTTCAATTCGATGTCAAAATAGCTCAAATCGGCATATGTTAAAATCGTGTTAATTCACAAATTGAGGT
>BGPR01001973.1:58822-77880 GCA_013235015.1 Araneus ventricosus | reverse complement strand
TTTAAAACGGGATGTTAATATAACTAAATTAACCCGTTATCTTGGCTTGATAGTATCTATCGTAAGTACAGGGCATCAGCAACGACCTTTTCGGGAACGAGCAATTTTCGGAGAAATAATGTCAGTTGATACGATGATAATCCTATCCCGGACAAATCTTAAGCGCATGAGGCACAAGCTACCCCAAATTTTTTCCAAAGCCGGCAAAAATTGATGTTACAGGTTAATGCCTAGTTTTGTTTATTTCCGAGTGCACACTGTTCGGGAGCCGCATCGTAGCATGGAATTATTCAATCTTTTAACATCTGGAACAGCCCCAAAACAGAACATGAGCTCTTTGACACTGGACTATTTGGTGACTGATAGCGTGCAGATTGGTCAGACGAATCACATTTAACTTGTATTCGTTTGACGCACGTTCTGAGATCACCAGGAGCGGCTCATCATCTGGCCTGTTTCCAGAATAACAACATCCACCTATTTTCAATACAGCTCGGGGGATGGAAGTTTAATGTTTTCAGGGCGCATATCGGGCACTCGTATTGAGCCACTGATGTAAGTTCACATTTACATAAAGACAGGGTTGTAATCTAATGCTGAATTTTCAGAATAAATCCAAAGTAAAACTTATGTTTTTGAATAAGTAGTGTGTAGTAACAGATGCTTTGCAATATTTCTACGGTATCTACACGATATTTTGCGGCATTAGGAACATCGTAAAAATATCATACAGTAACATTGTATGAATAATTATGATATTTTGAATCTTTCAAGAAGAATCAACGAATTTCTTAAATTTAAATTAATGCCAAATGTCTGTGGTAATATTTGAGCTCTTCAAATTGGTTACTTCGATGCGAAGTATTATCAGAATGTTTCGTATAAAAATCTGTATTTATCACGTTATAATTTTGTCTCTATAATTTAAATATTATTGTAGCCTATGGAGAACTACTGAAATTAACCATTCATTCGATTGTTATTTTCATGGTTTAAGAAACATGGTCAAATTCAGTGTTGAGCGGAATTATAACTAGTTTTTTTAAAAATTTTAACCTATAGTATAGACCATTTTAGATTATGGATATTTCCGGTATTTTTATGAATACCGAACATTCATTTCGTTGTAAAATTCATAACAGTTCGACGGTAGAGTTACGATATCGTGATCAGGTAAATGTGAGTTGGATTGTGGATATTGCTTAATCCTGATTGCCTGATTGGTGAGTGCGGAAGCAGTGGCAGTTCAAAAATGCTAAAAAAATGCTTACCGAATAAGTTCCTAGTCGGGTCTCGCCTTTGGAACCATGATTTAAACTTCTATACGACTTAACTGAAATTTTACTCACTTTAACGATTATTTTGGCTTCAAAGGTTGAAATTATATGCTTGTCTCCAAAGTTTATGTCGTTGTTTTCAAAGGGGTCTCTAATGCAAAAAAAGATAATAAGAACTATTATATAACTATACCATATTAACTCAAGATATTTTACGATATTTCCACGATGTTGCTACTGTATTCTGAATGACGAACAGCATCATAAATATAACGTATGGATATTGTTGGGTATCTTTTCAGGAGTGGCGTTAGAGCTCTCCGAAAAGGGGACACGACCTGCTTTACAAGGGGAGGGGCGTTATGATGACCATCTCAAATTTTCCCATTGCGTGAACAGGGTACGGTAATTTCCCCCGACGGGAGGGAACAGTATCTTGGACAGGAGGCCGTGGCCCAACGGTTTCCCCACTGGCGACACCCCTTCATCTTGTGCTAATTGGGTAGTTGTTGTTTAATAAAGAGTATTTCATTAACCATAAACTTTCATTGAAATATTTGGCGCAGTATAGCCAAACTCTCTTGTGTCACAAAATATCTAAACATCATTGAAATATGTGGAATCCTCATGATGTAATCAAGATAAAGAATCTACTTTTCAAAGAATATTCAATTTTTAAAAGGAATTTCGCAGTTATTATTATCCGTTCCAAAGCAGTTCTAATTTATGCAGAGGATAAATCTTCTGTTTATTGGCACAAGAATCTTAATTCGTTGAATATCATACCATTAAATTCAATAACGAACAGCCCCTATTAGAACAAATAACAATATTGTAGAGCATCTTTTGTTATTAGGGTGATCTGGCGGCAAAAGTTCGGTTTTGGAATAAGAAGAATTCCTTATTTGAAAATCAATTCCACCTGTGGTCTTCCCAGATAGGATGCACACTTGCAGCAAGTTTGATTTTTCTTGACATTAGCTTGTGATGACAAACTTGATGTGGCAACTTTGCAGCGAACTTCCTGCAAAGTAACACAGCATAATCGACCAATCCACATGGAAAACAAGTTTGCTGTGAAGATGTTATGACGAACTTCATACCACGATTGCAAAACAATTTTGCTGCAAAGATGATAGCACACTTACAGATAATCTTTTTCTCTGTTTTAAAAAATATCCGATTTTTAATAGCATCTCCTAGACCGTCCTTCTTTTCATCAATTCAAGAAATCAATGATAATTTGTAAAAAAAAAAAAACCTAACTTTTTTATAAAAAAAATTTTGAAAAATTCTCCATCTTTTTACTAAATATAGAACTCACACTTTAAAGAAAACTTATATCGCCTTTTTCTTAATGTTGAAATTTTAACGTTCATAAACAAAATTAAACCTAAAAAACAGTCAATGTTTGTTGAAAAATAACTTTCATTTTGTCCCATTTTAAAAGTAATTACTTTTGAACCCTAATTTCATAATTTATTCTACTAGCAAAACGTAGTATTATCAGCGAAAATCGCTCTCTCTCTTTGACTTCAAATCATATTCTCAACACAAAATTTAAAAAATTAATGAAATCAAGAAGACAGTTTAAAATAAATCGTATGTGCGATCTATTAGCGCAATCTATCTTCTCCTCTCAGAGTCTAGCTTGCTCAATGGTTAGGGCGACAGGTTTAGGAAGCGAGAGGTCGCGGGTTCTTATCCGAGGTTGTGTTCGTACTGTGTTTTTGCTATAGTTTGCAATGAGTTTGGCGCGCAAGCTTGTGACAAGTTTGACGCGTGGTGATTAATTCGTTTGCGTAAGCTTGTTTCAAGCTTGCACTCTTGTCGTGTCAAATTTGTTGTAAGTTTGCAGATTTGCAGTGCAACTTTGCTGCAAACTGAAATTGCTATCTGGATTCCGAGTGCGTGAACTTCATTCGCCTTCTGGCTAACCGGAAAACTGTCTGTGAATCCAAAATAAACAAATGGATCCTTAACATAAGCAGTTGGCTATGGCAACCGCCGTCAACTAGATAATTTGGTGAACATATTTCTTGTAACGGAAAAACAGTTGCACATTGAATTGCACTTTTCTTCTCCAGTGACACGACAGTGATTGGACCTTATGCACCCTTTGGGTTCAAGAGTATAAAAAAACAGCTGTGGAGGAATAAACAAAACGTTCGGCCTATAAGCGACTCAGAAATAAAAGCAGTTCTGAGTCAGATGTTCAAGACTGACCAATGGCTGCCTCCGGCAGGTCACGTGTCGGAGGATATGACGTCACATGCATAAGGTCCATTCCAAAATTAAATTATCGTTGCGCGTTTGGTTGGACATGTGTTTCGTGAGCATGAATTTCTTTACATTAAGTAATAGTATGAGGCAAACTACATACGCTTTGTATTTTTTTATTTGATATTAAAAAAATACCTTATCATGTTTTTTACCAATCAGTTTAAAAAGGAAGATTTAAAAAAAAAAATACAGTAGTCCTTATGCTAATATGGCAGTACCGATTATACAGACTTTATTTCAAAATACACCTCAACCGAAACTGAAAAAATCATGCCGTTTGGTTTCTGTTTGTTTACATTCTGGTCATGTTGAATGGGGAATATTTTGCGAACATTTAAATCGTCAACAATGCTATCTCAAATACCTGTAGTGACCATTTTAGGTTGCACTGGTACTGGAAAATCGAAACTTGCCATTGAATTGGCTAAAAGATTCAATGGGAAAATAATCAGTGCAGATTCTATGCAGGTATTGGTGAACTAATTCATATGTGGATGTAATCTTTTAACCATATAATTTCGTATCTTTCAGTATCATGTTTATATCGATGCATTCCGATTATAGTTTTGTTATTATTTACAAACATTTTTTGTTCAACTTTATTTCTTTTTAATTTGAAAACTGAGGTGTTTTAGACCATCTTCCTATATATAAAATTGCAGTCTGATTTTTCAGTGATTAGATGATGAAAATAAAATTGTAAACTCTTGCTAACGAAGAGTGGTGCAATATAATCGTTCAATTGTTAAAAATAACTGTTTCTTAGGAACACTAAACAAATAACTTTATTCTCCTGCAGTAAGGTAAGTGCCCCAGTAGTGGGCCACGTACCAGTAGTGGGGCACTTGAATTTTTAAGTTGAAAAACAAGAAATTCCAACATTCCAGTGAAATAAGAGATCTGCCTCTGGTAGGCTGAAACCCTTATCAATTAACTACCAAAGGCACAGCCTTTATTTCCTATTTAGTTAGGAGCTAGAAAAATTGTTGCTGAAGTTGGTCTCCGAGAGAAGAATTTTTAGCTTATTCTTAGTGATTTCCTTAAGAGGTAACTCTTCATTCAACTATTTTTTAGCATACATTCTATTTGTTTTTAAAATGAATTGTTATTGATATTATTTGATTATATAATGAATGTATTATAAACTATCTTTAAATTAAATAATATTGATAATTTATGGATAGTGAAAGGTGGCCCACTTTTGGATCAATGTTTTACTAAATGCTCCAGTAGTGAGCCTAGGGAGGCCAATACTGGAGCACATGCTTTCTCTCAAATAGACTGTTTTGTGATGTTTAATAAGAAGGTTATATCTTGTAAAGTCTTTTTATTTAATTAGATTTGCTTTATTTTTATCAGAACCAGTAGTGGGCCACATGGCCCACTTCTGATATACTAATGGAACATTCTGACCAATCACTTAAATAATAAATATTTTATACTACACTTGAGGAAAAGACTGATATTCAAGAATTAGTTGGTCTCTGTTACAAGGCAGACAATAATAACTATCGCATTGCTAGACCATAGAAAAATATTCTATCGCCATTTAAAAGGGCTCTTCTCTGGCTGCAGAGGGAAGATGATAAAAGAAAAAAAAAAAGATTTATTCAACATAAAATATCAAGATTTAATATCCATAATGCCCCAAACAGAACTTAGAATGACAAATCGATAATTAGCATATACCTTTAATAAAAAAAATTGGCTGTTAGAGGAAAAAATGTAAATCTCATCTGACTAGAATCTATAAATAAAAGTTTTCACCCATATCAAGCCATCTTTATTGCATTTTTTATAGTGTGCAATGTTAATATATTGTTATTATTACTATATATAATGATTTTATTCTTTTTTCTTTGGCACAATTGACAAATCTGGGTGGCCCACTTTTGGTATGCCCACTACTGGTACATCAAAAGTTTGCTATGCCCACTTCTGGTGCATAGGAGTGATCTAATTTTTTATTTTTTTAAAAAAAATATATTACAATTATTTTTGATATTTCAGGTAATTATTATTGTAGATAAAAGTTTGAACAACCATAAAAAAATACAGATTAGAGAAACTTCTCAAAAGTTTAGATGATAATTGAGGAAATACCTTTAAGTGGCCCACTACTGGAGCATTTACCTTATGCCAGTTGTGGAACTTCACCCTGTCTTTGGATTGTAAAAGAAACAGTTTTATTTAACAGATGCCTATTAATGCCGTTGTCACATTAATTTTGTGAGAATTTTATTATATAAGGTTTCATTTTTTTTGAATACCTTCTAATCTTTATAAATATTTTGATGATTTTGTCAATGATAAGTTACAAATTCATAAAGAGAAATTTAAATGAAGATGCATTAAAAGAGTATAAAAAAACTGTATTAATGTAGATTAAATGAAACTATTAACATTAAAAATTTGTCCATTCTTCCTTATATTAACATATTTAACACTTTACAGTGATGAATCTGGGATTGTGGTCTGGTGGGGGTTGAGGTCATGAAAATTTTGTATCGTCGTGACCTTATGGCTTATGTAAGTGAAAACACTTTAATTTTACTCACCTGACAATAAGAATCACAAAGGATACTATAATACTTTCGATAATTTAATAAAAACTCAGTGAAATAACTAGCCAAAAAATGTTTTCTACTGCATTAATTCTACAAGTACGAGTGGAATGACTACAAAAGCAGGGGTATTTTTGATCCTGCCAGGCCAGAAATCAATGTTGCTATATTTTATTTTTTTTTCAAAAAAAAAGAGATTAAGAACAAACAGGTATAGTGATTTGAAAAAAAATCAAGAATTTTTGTTTAACTTGGGGGGGGGGGGAATGCATCTTAATAGCACCCCTGGATTCGCCATTGACACCTTACATTCAAAAACATTTTTTTTTCTCCTAAAATTTTTGTTACAGATCTTTCAGAAGACCAAGAAAACTGAAAAAAGTGTAATAACTTAGGATTTATTTTTCTGAATCTGTCTGAAGCCTTAATTATGAATCATTACATTGGAAATTTCAGTAACTGATATATTTAATTTCTTTCCCTAGGTTTATAAGGGATTAGATATCATTACAAATAAAGTCACAGCTGAGGAGCAGAAAGAAGCTGTTCATTATTGTATAAATTGCATTGATCCTCTTAGTCGTTACACTGTGGTTGATTTTAGAAATCAAGCTCTTCCTCTTGTATCCTTCATGTTTTAAATTTATTGCCAATAAATTAAATGTTTGATTTTTTATTAAATTTTTATTTTATATGTGCTTTGTTGAAATTTGAGCTTTTAACAAATTTGCTTTTGGGGTAATTGTGCTCTAATTTTTTAGAAGTTATATTTTAATTCTGAAATCATCAGAAATTATATGACTGAGTGATTGGCTGATCATATAGAGGCTGTTTGAACATTTTTAATGTTTTTGACATAATATAAATAAGATTTTTGCATAAAATTATTGAGCTTTGACTGTTCTATTTTTCTGACCCTGTTCTTAATTATCATTCCACATCTTAATTTGCATGATAATATTGCTTTCTGCAAAATTAATATAGGTAGTTATTCCCATTCCTGTTCCATAGCTTTCCATCATCCATTAATAGTTTTACCTATGTAATTACTCAATATTGTTTCAATAGTCTAGATGTGCAAAAGAATGTGAGTAAAAGTGTTAGATATTAAAAGTATTACCAGTTTGTTTTATTTTTTCTAAGGATCTAATAGTGGATTTAGATGTGTAACTATATGCTTTGTATTGGTATGGACTGCTTGATGGGTGTACGTATAAAGATATGGCATTTCTTCCTTAAATATTTGCAATAAAATATTATTTTGATAATTCATATGATGAATGGATTTTTACATTTCTGAATTTTCATTTTCCATTTTATGCCAATCAACAGTAACAATTAACCCTTATTAAAAGTTTTTTCAAATTCTTTGACCCAAGTTTTCAAATTTTCTGCTTCTTTTTTATGGTAACAAATAGTTTTTTTTTTTTTATCACAATCACTTAAATGTATCCATGCTTCATCTAATATTACATCATTTTTCAGTATATACATGTATCTCATACAGAATTCTGCATTGAGCTCTGTGTACAGTTGTATGTCTAGAAGAAAGACGATCACTATATACAAAAAGTGCATTTAAGACTTATTATTATTTTTAAAAATTTTAGTTTATGTAAATTTCATCAGATTTTTGAAAGGTTTCACATGTTTTCATGTCAGTAACTTCAAAGAAAAAACATTTATCTAACTTTTGCACTTTATCTAAAGTTAAAAGAAAAGAGGGTGGATTCTCGGTGATACTTTTTTTTTTGCTCCTGTTATTTTATCAAATGATTTGTAATGGTATTTTATATTGTAGTAAAATTAAATTTTGCTTCCTCTCCTCTTCCTTTTACTCAGGTGATAGAAAATATGTGCACACTATGTTTATGTTATGGAAAATGACTTTGATGTAAGCCATTTCTTTGTTCTTGAAAGTGTCTCGAGACCTCTTCAGTATAGAGTTCCTAAAAATCAATTTAATTAGTTGTGTTAGAATTAATACATAAGAAGGAAAAAATGCATTAAATCATTCATGATGGATTGATTACATACAAAATTAAATGAATTAGTAATACAATTTATATACTGAAAAAAGTTAGGGGTGCTGTAGTTCATCAGTGCCTATACATGAGCTGCTCTTGATGATGTTGTAGATATTCCAGATTTATATTGCCTGTTATTATTTAATTTGTTTTCATTTTGAAATGTTTACTTTTAACATTAAATAAAATTTCAACCATAGAATAATTCCTTAATTTTCATTAGATTAACAACATAATGAAACAAGGCAAATTACCGATTATAGTTGGAGGAACTAATTATTACATTGAATCTTTGTTGTGGGAAGTTCTCATACCAAACCAGGTAAGAATGCAGTTTGTATTAAATAACCACGTATTAAAGTAGGGTTCTCAATGTTAAATACTTTACATACCTCTTTGAAAATGATACATTATATATAGTATATAATGATATATAGCTGCATTCCCTTCGAGATTGGTGACACTATAGTTAGATCTATAATGACATACATATAGGGGATTTAATGTTTAGAGTTCAGATAGTGTATTAGTTTTGATATTCTATTGATTACCTACTTAAATCATTTTCTGCAACTGATGTCACTGAGTTTTCTGTAATACATACTTTAGTTGCCTACATGCTACTTTTCGTTTGAAATTATTCATGTGTTTTCATACTTATACTCACTTACTCATACTTACTCAGTGAATTTAACATTAAAAACATTAAGCACATGGGGCAAAATAAATTACATTACTTCTTAAATTCATTTTCTCTTAAGATAACTGATATATATTAATTTTTAACTTTTTTTCTTTTTTTTTTTAACATCATGTATATCAAAGTAAAAAATAACTTACTTTATAACCTATTGATACTATTCAAACAAAATATGTTTTACTGATACTGACCATCTTAGGTTATGAATATTTTTTAAATGATGCCTATTTTGCAAAGAACACATGTTGCTTGTTTTATTCTAGCTGCTGTAAAGATATTAAAATGGTTCGTAATTGAATCAGCAGTTTGAAGAAAGTAATGAATCCAGACACTGTTTTTTGGGGGAAAGTATAGAAAACTTCTTATTTATGATTTTTTCTTAGCCAAATTTTTTGTGAGATTCTTTAAATAAGTAGTTTTTAAAAAAAAACTTTCTTTACAGCTAACAATGACCGTTTATGTGATAAAACATGTTTAGTGCGAAAAAAAAAAAAAAAAAATCAATTTTGTGGTATTTGCTTCTTTTTCTAAACTGCTGGTTCAGTTTTTGCTTTTTCTCTTATTTTCTGAAAAGAAAAGTTGAAAATTGATGTATTATTCAATAATATTCACTACTCAGTTCTTAGAATTATGATGATAAGTTTATTATTATCTTAAAATATGCAATTTTTCTAGTATATCCTTGTGGTGTGGAAGTTTGAAGAGTGGGGTTGCCAGCTCAGGTCATCCTCGGTTCTTACATCTTACCATGGTTCAAAATTACCAGGTCTTTTCAAAAATAGCCCTCATGTTGCTTCAAAATTGGATTTTAATGTAACTAATCTCTAGTATGCCCTTTATTTACCACGCATCTATTTAGGTTGCATATCCAAAGTAAAAAATAACAGCTTTAGGAAAATTTATCTAAAATATTAATTGCAGATGTGTTTTATATTAGTTTAAGGTTTTAATTACTTTTTTGTACTATGAAAATTTTTAATGAAACCAAGAATTTTTCTAGCCATATAATACTTCATATAAATGAGATTTTTTTGTTTGCTTCATTTTTATTTTACTTCATAACTGTAATTATTAATGCTTGTTCTACATCTTTCTTTCCTGTATCTAGAAGGAACACAATAAACTTCTGTTTGATGAGGATTCTAGCTTTGAAAATGATTCACATACAATACCCAGCAACGTTAGTTCATCTACAGCAGATTTGTTCAAGCAGAAAATAACAGCAGATTCATTTGAAGATATTTCCAGTATAGAATTGCATAGGAGCCTAAAAGAGATTGATCCTGACATGGCCAACAGTGTACATCCAGAAGATAGGAGGAAAGTTATTAGGTGATATATATTTGTGTCAGGACCATATTATGATTTCCAAATTAGAAATCTGTGTGAGTGCAGAGCCCTTAAACATCTTATTTCACGATATAGGAGGATTCTAAAATTTCTGGCAGAAACATTAAGGCTGATGGAAAGAACTGAAATTAGCATATTTTGTAATGGTATATGTCTGTCGAAGTGGAACTTGCAAGTGTTTGCATGTAAAAAATGTATGAACAATAATTAAATAATAAAGACAGGTAAAGTCAAAATAAACATTTTGTTGATTCAACTTTTTACAATAGGTGCTTGAAAGTGTGATCACTTCCAGTTATACGAGATTCATAGTGGTGGTACAAGGATTGGCATGCACTTGGAAAGATATCAAGCACTTCATGTGTATTTCCAGCAGTAACTGACAGACTGGTGATTTTCATCAGCCCCAATGATATTTTTATAGATAATCAGGGTTGCTATGCCACCTGGAAGTTCTTGAAAAGTCAGGGAATTCGAAAATTAACCCAAACAATCAGGGAAAATTTTGCACCGATTGCTAAAAAAGGATTTTTTCTTTAAATTTATGTTAAATATAAATTAAGATTTAATCATTTTAAATTTAATTTGTATTTTTATGTTTACATTAATAAAGTTTTCATCAGAAAAATCTTCTTCTGTATTTTAAGCTAGATTTTGAACTAGCTTTACTCAAGATACTTTTGATTTATATATTTTTTTTTTGGTGGGGAAGAGGATTTCTCTTCCTTCACTACTTCAACTTCAAATATTTCATATATTTTCACATGAACTCAGAATCATTTATGAAACTAATATGAGATTTCTTGCATATTCATGTGGGTAAAAGTAAAATTAAGAGAACTTTGTTATGCAGTTGCTAAAAAGAAAGGTAGCTGACGATACAAAAATTTTATAAATTTAATGGTTTTGAAAAAACTTGATTTGAAAGAAGATTTGGGAGGGGAACCAAAAGTAGAATTTTTAGTTACTCTCATCTGTAATTGGATAAGTTCAGTGTTTTCAACTGATATAATCTTATTTTACCTTCACCCTGACCAATACATATTAACACGCTTGTTTAAACTTTCTGGAGAATATTCCTGGAGTAGTCAGGGAATTTGATTATCCTGTTTGAGTAGCAACCCTGGATCATGCTCTTATTGTGCTTCTAGAAGAAGTTCATGAATATCAAATCTAATGATTATGGTAACTAAAGAATGGCTCCATCCTATCCAATCAAATGAAAGAGATCTAAGCAACATCTTCTACTATCACAACACTCCACAGAAGGGGCCTGAAGTAACTTTACCAACTGGGCAAGGCAATAATATGGTGCCCCCCCCCCTAATGTATTTTTTAAATTCTATAATGTTTGCATTCTAAATGTCAAACAAACTTTTCTTAGAAATATGCATTTTTTACCTGGAAGTATGGCTTAATAATGTTATGGTGAGAATGGTTAAAACTTCAATAATATTTATGATTATATAGTGGTCTTATTGAAACTAAAATAATATATTCAACAAATTTTGAAAATATATGACTTTATTTCTCTAGTCTATTAAAACATTTTTTTTCCCTTCATACTTCTGCTTTGGCACTACCCTGGACATCTGACACTCTATTTATGCACAGATATTCCATTACAAAATCTGCTTCTTTTGGTGGCCTCTACCTATTTCCTTTATATTTTTGCTGGATATTTTATAATCATCCTGTATAGGTTATAGCTATAAATTTGATAGTGATATATTTTAAAAACTTAGATTTTTTTTTCTTTCATAAAAATATCATTGTGGGTACAGCTTTTATATATGGCATCACTGGCGATAATTTTATTTTGGCGACTTTTTTCAACAGCTTCAATATAGGACCCCATTGGCGATATTTTGTTTTGGCGACTTAACGATACGATGTTCAGTTAGGCGACAAAAAGTCGCCAATATAAGATTATTGCTAGTGATGCCATATATCAAAGCTGCTCCTTATTGTGATATCTAAAAATATTAACTGAAATATTTGAAGAAATTAGAATTTTAGGTACTGCATAAAGTAGATAGATGACATTTCCTTTTGAGAGTAGAATCCTATTTATTATGATAATTTTAAGACTGATTTTAATATTTTACAAATCTAAAGTTAGTGTAAGTTAAAAATGTATATAGTTGATAAATAGGGAATCAATGTATAAGTGTTGAGAGGATGTTTTTCTTTTATATCTTGTGAATGTTTAATAGTTAGAATTGCTTGAATACTGGACAGGTTGAATAGTGCCAGAGACACATACATCACAAAATATAAAATATATAGCTAACATATAAAAAAAGTTATATATGTATGCTATTAATGAATTCTAAGAAATATTAAAAGCTTTTCAATACAAATTTCAGCATTAAATATTCTTAATAGAAATGAATAAAAAGTCATTGGCAAATAGGCAACAATTTGCAGTATAGGATTAATATTTAGTTAAGCTTCAATTAAATGATAGAATTGACAAGCACCAAATGACAGTTGAAAATTATGTTAAAACAAAGTTGTAAAAGATAGTTTTTTAAATGAAAGTGATGAAGCCTGTTTCCACACAAGTTTTTTAAATGAAAGTGATGAAGCTTGTTTCCACACAATCCAGATTCTTAATATTTATGACTTCCAAACTCTTGAAAATATTTCTAATTTTTAAATAAGAATTTCTAATTGATCATTTTTTTGTTTTAAAAGGTAAAAATTATAAATGGAGGCCTTAAAAAATATTAATTATTTAGTTAGTTAAAAAGCCAAATTTAATAATAAAAGTGTTATGGGGAATTACTTTTTCAACTGATGGAATATTCTGCCTTTCAAAAATGTTACTTTAATAACAGAAGTCTGAAAAAATATATTTCTGATTTTGAAAATCGATCTCTGAAAGAAAGGTCTTGACAAGATTAATTATTTCAAATTTAGTTATGCCTATAAATAAAAATCTGTTGTAAGTTCTTTTTCCCCCCTTCCAATTGATTTTACTTCAGCAAATTTAAAATGAAATAAGGTAATAAATAATGATATGCTGTGTTAATCTTTTGTGCCAAATAGTATGTAAAATGTTAAAAGTTTTTTTTTTTTGCATTAATCTTATTCAGGAGCTTGCAGGTATATCAACAGCATGGGCGACAACATAGTGAATTGTTACAGGAGCAACGCTCACAATATGGAGGGTCATCATTAGGAGGTCCTTTACGTTTCAGAAATACGATTATGCTTTGGCTGCAGTGTGACAAAGAAGGTAAATATTAATATGCTTTATTTAGCAATTTAAAACATTTATAAAATGCCATTTTTAATCTATCCTTAATAATTATCTACTCTAAACTCTTTTGGAGTGAAGATTTAAAAGACTGTTTGTTTTGATAAATCTTCTACCTAATGAAAAGTATGAAATGAAAGTAGTGAATACTAATGGGAGTTCTGTTATGATAATTTTGGTATTGGGAAGGAGGATCTTTCAGTCAAGTGGTGAAGCTCCATATTTCGTGGAAGGAAATGGGAGAGAATATTTGGTTATCACTCAAATGCTTTGGTATTAGTATATTGTTCAAATCAGTATAGCGCAATGGTCATCTTTCAACCACCTTTCTAAAAGAAAGTTCCCATTGCTCTTAGGAAAATATCTGGACCCCCAGAGTTGGGATATAAATCAAAAAATGAAACATTAGTTAGTGATAATTGAGAAGAAATTTAATTAAAATAATTATTTAGAAAATTTTTGATTAAACTTTTGAAACCAGAGTGATTTTCTTAATTGTTTTTACATGCAAACATCAGAGAAAGAACAGAAGACTGTGAGAATTTTTGCTTCCTCAATATGTTTCTATGTGACCCCACTTGGGGTTGTAACACACAGTTTAAGAAAGGAATAGCGAGATGCTTAGTTATTATTTCTGGGGTCATCCTTATCATTTGACAACAATTCAAAATAAAGTTATCTGTTTCCCCAGAGTATTATTGTGTCTCTAAAGTGGATAATCAGTCTAACAGATAATCAGATATTGAAATCATATATACCATATTTACACATAACGATTAAAAAAATTACTATGTTTCTTGCATGTTTGATAAGTATTTCAGTTGCTGATAAAACTTTTCATTAATTAGTCAGCAAATTAGAATAAAAGACTAATTATATCTAATAAAAGATTGTCTTGTAAAATATCTGAATTTGCAGTTTTTTCAATATTATTACTGGTGCATGATCAGAATTTAATTACAGAATATTATGAGCAATTAATTTTTCATCTTATTACTCCAGATATAAATAACTTTTTAGTACTTTAAGAATAAAAAATTATTATATCTCACTAAATATTCAAAAATATTAGAGATAAAAAAAATCTAAACCAATAGAATAATTTTGTATAAATAAATAGATCTAAATCATTGTGTGGCTTGGCTAGCAAAAATATTTTTAGTTGTGTTTTAATATTAAAAATATTTACTTTTTTTATTTGTTTGAGTGTTATTAAGATTGTTTTTGTAGGAATTTTTTAATTATTAATAGAATAGAATGTATTTATCATTTTTGAAAGTTTTGCTTTTCAGTTTTGAACCAAAGACTGGATGACCGTGTTGATGAAATGCTGGAAAAAGGTCTCATTTCAGAATTACTGAACTTTCACAAAGATTATAATGCAAATAGGATTGATATTCAGTAAGTTAATGTAAATATATTTTTGTACATTTAACTAAATGTGCTTTGAAAAATTGTGAGAAAAAATACATTCGTTTTTAGTAAGATTGTAAACTGTGCCAGATAATTCTAGCGTGCTGATTTTCTATTTTTTTACAATTATTTTATAATGTATACTTACTATTAATAAGTACACTTAGAAACTTGAAAGTTATCTTCTGTAGTTTTTGCTGTCAATTGGTTAAAGTTGTAAAGAATGACACATTATAACTAAAATATTAATAAAGTATTGAATTTAGTAAGAAAACAAATTATATATTGTTTTCATATTAAGTTTTAATAGTAATCTAGAGTTTTAAACCTTAATATTAAGATTTTACAAAATGTGTGAGAATTGCAATATAGGTCATGAAATATAAAAGCTCATGATCTCTTCTTATCAATCTTCTATTAAGTTATAATTTATATGAAGCATATCTATAAATATTCATCTGCTCAATGAGGGAAAAGAAATATTTATGATGCAAAGGAAACAGAATTAAAAATCTGTTTTTTTTTGTGTGTGTCATAAAATTATTGGATAAATAGAAGTAGTTATTGAATGAGTGATTATATGATTTCTGCACAAAGAATCTGTCAAAATATTAAGCATATATGTAATATATTTTATAATACTGAATTTGTATGAAGAGGAAGAATTTAGATTTTTCTGTTAAGCAAGCTTTTAGTATATAAAAAAAGGTTGCCATTTAATTTGTTCTAGCAATTTGATCTAATTTTTTTTAGAATTTTATGTATTTAGTTGTGTTTTCTATACTATACAGTCAGACTATACATTTATAAAGCTTTGAATTATTTATTTTAGGAATCCTCGATACTCAGAAGGAATATTTCAGTCAATTGGTTTTAAAGAATTTCATGAATATTTAATACTATCTGAAGAAGAAAAACATTCTGATGCTGGCCAAAGAATTCTAGAAAAAGGTAGCTTTTTCTATGTACTTCTGTGCTTAACATCAGTTTTATTAGTTCTTGCTCTTTTTTCATTTCAGATCTTATGATCAGATTATCACGTTTTAAAATTAAGTACCATTTATGTGGATTTTTATTTAGAAGATGCTTTTAACATTTATTATGAAAGTGAAATTTTATTTTTGTGTTATTTTTAAAGATTAATCATCATTTATAATAATTTGATAATTAATCAAAAAATTATTATGAAAAATAGAAAGTACCCATTTAATAGTTTCAAATGTAGTGTTAGCTAGCAATATGATTAATTTAGCTTTTGTTTTTACATACAATACTGCTTTAAATCTATTAATTTAACATTTTTAGAAAACAATATTTTTAGCAATTGTGTTTCATTAAAAAAAAAAGAAACTTTTAGAAAGGTTCTCTTGAGGAATACAATGACTTATAAGAGAATATTTTGAAAAGAATTGAAAAGAAATCAACCAATAAATGAATATGTGATGCATCTAAAGTTATTGCATTGTAAGATTACTTTTGTTGAGATCACAGACGAGGATGTATACTTTAACAACAATAACTTTAGAATTTGCATAGTTTTTATAACAATTTTTTTTCAGTTTAGTGACAGCATTTGAACTTTTTTCTAAATATACGTCTTTTTTATAGCTATAGAAGAGATGAAACTAGTGACTAGACAGTATGCTAGGAAACAGACTAAATGGATTGTCAACAGATTTTTGAAAAGTAAGTATTTTTGTTCTTAATCTATGAAGGAGATGTGGTATCATTATAAACTTTAGATACCATGTTTAAAAGCATTTCCAATCTCATAAGAGATTGGAAACGCTCCACCTCCCACTTATCAAAACTACTTTTAATTCAACTAAACCTTGGTTTAACATGGCTGAATAAGTTTTCGATTTATATGTCATTTGAATTTACTTTTAAAATGATCTGACAATGCACACATGAAAATGTAAAAAAAATTAAAGTGTCATATTTTCTTAATGTGAATTAGAAGATTGAAGATATCAAAAAAGATAAGCAGTAATAAGCAAATTACAGATTATATCGAGTTTCTTGGTATATATGTTACCATTAAAGTATAAAATGCACTTATTTCATGAAATAACTGATCAAGTCAGGTAAGGTATTCTATTAAACTAGAAAATCACCCATATGGTATGACGGGTGCAAATTGCCTCTTCATTCGAGAAATTTCCCGTCAAATTTGACGTGTTTAAATATATGCGAGAGAAATGTTTAACATTGATTGAAAACAAATAAAATAAACATACAGTGAAACCTCTCTGAGCGGCCACCCCTCCGTTCCGAGAAAAATTGGCCGCTCTGAAGGGTTTTCGTTACAATTACAAGATAATTGCTATAATACATAATATAAACAACTTACTTGATGCTGTTGTGTTGAGTACGCAAAAAGGTGTATTGATATCGTATTTTGTTTAAATCTTCTGTATCTTTTTTATACTTTTTCTTTTTTTTACCATTTAATTTATATTTCTATTATTTGTTTCTGTATTATATTAGAAATAGCTGCATATGCGCCATTCTATATATTACAAAGAGTTTTAATTAATTTTTGACTAATTAATTTATAGTTAATATCTTTGTTAAATCTTGTTAATTATAACTGATAATATAAACAAGTCTGACACATATCTCTTATTTAAAATGAAGTTTGAGACTTATCTAAAGAGGAAATAGTACTTTATTTAATAATTTTTTACATTTTTTTGAAAAAAGAATACAATTTGTGACTGTTTTAAGTTTTTATCCTTCTCGGGGAAAAAAACCCATTTTTCAATTTCATTTTTCAGTTTAAAAAGTAAATCTGTAACCGATGATTTTGTTAAATGGGGTTGGCGAACCCACCAGGCGGGCGTTCAGAGGGGTTGGGTGGCCGTTGCTAGGGGTTATTTTAACATTAGGTCTATGGGCCGAAAAATCCGTGCCACGAAAAATTGGCCGTTAAGAGGGGTGGCCGCTATGTAGGGGTGGCCTTTTGAAGAGGTTTCACTGTATATTTTATGACAGGAAATATTTTTTTACATATTTTTTTATTCAAAACACCTCTTGGTAAACAACATTCTGTGTGAAGTATTTTTCATTGTTTAACAATTTTATTATAATTCAATAACCATGAAATTCTCAGCTCGTTAAAATTTCAAAGGAATTCTTTTTTGAAATTCTAATCAAAACAAAGCACTTCTCTGCTTGTCAAACGTTACCAAAAAATATTATTAAATTATATCATCACGATTGCAATAAATAATCAGATGCATCGTGGCGTCCAAACTATATCACGCGCATGATATAGCACTGATGTAATTTACTACTTTCTATTAAAAAACGGAAATTAATTTGAAATATATGATTAATATAATTTAAAATTTCTCAGGAACTATTGATCATAGCGAGATGAATTTTATATCAATCAAAAGAAAATTTTATTTCACTATTTTAGAGCTATTAAATTTGAAATTAGAATGGCAATTACTCTTTTAAATTTAAAATTACTGAAATTTAGATTCTCTAACAATGAAATAATGCTGTTTAATGTCTCTCAGTGCTATGGTGCGAGTTTTATTGTTGGTGACGTCAGAGCGTTACCGAGAGACAGATCTGGGATATTATATTAGTAATAATGGATGGTAAGCTAGGTGTTCTATTAAATAATAGATTTCATACCTTAATGCTAGTATATATGTTTATATAATAAAACTTTTCCCGTCAAGCTATTTGGCGTTTAAATTGAATCCGCTTTGTGTTCTTTCTTTGTTGTTATTACCTCAAAGGTTTTCGCTGA
Organism: Araneus ventricosus; assembly: GCA_013235015.1. Lineage (NCBI taxonomy): Eukaryota > Metazoa > Arthropoda > Arachnida > Araneae > Araneidae > Araneus > Araneus ventricosus. Next base: position 59,232 of record BGPR01001973.1, on the reverse strand, counting down.
TTCTACTTATATTTCAAACCCATTTAAAAGCTGAATCAGTATTCTATTGAAATGGGATTTTTTTTCTTTTTATGCTGCACTTCTGTTGCACTCTGGATGTCTTTCATGCTCTACTGATATAGTGGTCATGGATGGGTTTTGAAGTAAAGGACAAAATTTAATTTAATACAAAATTTTCCCAATTAAATAAATTGACAGGGAAAAATAATATCGATATGATTTGAAATGTTGAACTTTTTTTCTTTTGAAAACACTATCTTTACATATATATCTCATGTAAATATCATATTATTACTGGATTATGGTGGTAATTCTTTATATTCATAATTACTTTTAATTAATGATGTGATTTTTTTTTTTGTATTTCAGTAGCAAATGTTTTTTAACCTAAAATTTTTTAAATGTTTTTT
>BGPR01001973.1:46038-58812 GCA_013235015.1 Araneus ventricosus | reverse complement strand
TAACGTGTTGATATGCTGTTATATATATTATGCACTTCGGCTACTGAAAGTAAAAAATAAATAAAAACCTGTTACTAATATTATCAAATATTCAAAAGCTTCTAGAAAACCTCCAATTCAAATTTAACACAGTAAGCGCCATGTCAGTCACTGGTGACGGACTGATTGTTTCGTTTTAAATTTATAAACTAACTTTATTCCACACATTTTTTTACAAACTACAAAACTTATCTTTGCACATTTGTGTTTTTACAGGCATTCACTGCCTACAATAATAAGGGATTGAATTTCCATTTGAATTCATAATAAAACTTTCTATTTCTCAAGAATTTTAAAGAACTGTTTATGCATTTCAAATAAAAAGTGTTATAAATTAAGGATTGAATTAAAGTGTTACATAAAAAATATAGTTTTAAGGGTTCATGGAAACTATTTTTAACAATAGATACTTAAGTTCAGAGTTTTAGTGCCATGCTAAAAATTTTACTGATGCATAAACTTTTTTTTATATTTTTGTTTATTGGAAGAATTACCTCATGCAGTAAAAAAACATTGATTTTTTGTTCAAGTTTTTAATGGTGTTCAGGTTAAAGTGTATAAAAAGACTTTTCATGATGTAAATCATTTAATTAAAAGTTCTTTCAATTATTGAATAAAACCCAATAAAAATTTTTCTATAATTTGTTCCACATATTTATAACAATTCTTTATCCAATAATTAATTTATGGCCATCCTGAAATTAATCATTGAGTGAAGAATTAGTACAGAAAAGTGTAACTAGGGCAGCAACTTTAAGATTTTTATTTTTTATCAAATGATTTACAACATGAAAATTTATATAAATATTTCAGCATGATCATTATTAATAGCTTCGACAAAATAGAAGCGTTGTATTTTCACTAGGTGGAGCACTTTTTATACAAAAACAGAAAAAAGCTTTCTGCTATTGTTATACATTACTTTGAAACAATTTGTATCTGTTGATATAAATGGTTTTCATATTCTTCATACTATAATATAATTTCATGGAGTGTTTATACTATATTTTGAGTGATTACTTTATGGACATCCGATATTGAAAAGTAAATTGTATTGTGAACTTCTAATGTATGTATTTATATTATGCAAGAATTTAAAAAGAAACCAAGAATCCTTATATTTAAGAAAAAGAAAAAAAAAAAAATATAGGCCCCCCCCCCCGAAAAAGAGGAGGGGGGTACAAAGTATATACATTCTCTAAATTGCCATGAATGGTTTTTAAATATTGAAAATGCGCTTTTAACTTAACATTTGAAGTTGACAAATTTAAGTATTTGTTTTAAATTTGTCATAACTTTCACAAGAAATTTAATTATGTTTCAACATTTCCTTTTAATAAAAAGCTTGGGTGATCTTTAGAAATGGCAATAATATTGATATGAAAATCATAACTTCAACTAAAACAAGAAAAATGTCATTTAAAAATTAGAAATTTTTTTCTCTTTAATGCATTGCTGATCAGGGAATTTTGAAGAAACTGGCACTTATAGATAGTGATTTTCCCCTGACTGTGAATAAGAAAAAATCAGAAAATGTCTCACAACATATGGTTGTGAGACATTTCGTTGTCGTTATGGTTGGTATTGGTTGTGTATATGGTCGACAACATATGGTTATCAAAAGTCATGACATTTTACAGTCAATAATGTGTTAATAAAACTCATTTTTCTCAAAGAAAGTGAGTTAATGATATTTCGGACATAACTAGTATGTGCAGCATGTTATTTAAGTGATCTAGAAAAGAGTAATTGCTGAAGAATTCCCTACCATCAAGATGCATATAAACTATTTTCAATTTTTTAGGACAAAGTACCTTCTCAAAAACCATTACCTGTTGAAGAGGGTTTGAATGATATCAAAGAAACTTATTATTGTGATGTGTGTGAAAGATTAATATTAGGTCAAAATGTATGGAAAAGTAAGTGTCCCTTTTGCTTTTAATTCTATGATCAGTTCTTTCACTGGATTGCCTGTTTAAATTTTTGATTTTCTAACTTTTTACCAAGTTGATTTCATATTTCTAAAAATGGTGGAGTGTTCTTAGAAAAACAGCATCTTGTTCTTATTTTAGGTAAACACCTTTTTTATAAATTTAGTTTTGAGATTAAAAAAAAAGAGCTTTCTGTTCATTTTGGTACCTACCTTGTTCTGTATTTAGAATCACAGCCATTATTAATTCTAAATACCAGTATGTGTTAAAAATATTTTATATTTTACTCCACAAAGCAGATAAGTTTACTATTTTCATATAATTTTATTAGTTATCAATATTTTTTAAAATATAGAATCGATTTTTTTTGCATTGCATTTTAATGTAGATTTGCAATTTTTACGTAAAAAAATTTATTGTATTTATTCCATTAAAAACTACTTTTTCAGTCCATCTAAATTCTAAAAGGCACCAGAAGAGGAAAGCAAAGTTGAAAAGATCATCCGAGAAGTCCAATGAACAGAAATGTGCTAATGTCAGCTGAGAGGAAAAAAAATGTATATATGTTATGTAATAAATTTTTTTAAGTAATATTTGTGACTGTAATAATTTTTTTCGCTATACAACTTAAATATTATAAAAAAAGCTTTGTATGCCAAGGTGATTTAATTGACAATGCCAATAGATAGTAAAACTAAATAAGTTGTTATGCCAACTAAAATTATATTAACCCTTTGGGTATAGAATTAAACTCATCATCCATACTTAGGCAAAGCAAGTACAAGTCGTCAAATGTACCCAAGGGGTTCATTGCAGCAGCTGACATTCATTGATGAATGCTTGGCTTTAGATGCTAATGAAGTATCTGATCATCAGATGAAGATTGTTAATGGTATGAATTATAACATAAGAAGTGCATATATATGATCTGTGAAACTGGAACACACAAGATAGGCAAAACATCAGTAACATTGCTACTTCATGTCATTGGCTGCTTCCACTAAGTATACAAAAAGGGATACATATTTGTAGTAGCTTATAAAGTGTTTTCTATCACAAAAGCAGCAGGTTATCATGACTCATGCGATTTTCAATGTAAATCAACAGTTACTGCTATTGAGATGAGCCAAAGCATCTAATTTGGATTTCAACATGATTGTATTAGGGCATGCTTAAATACGAAAGTTCTGACAAAAAGTTGACCGATAAAATATTCTGAATGAATATACCACTGTTGGCTGACATAGCTGTACATAACTAATTTACTACTTAATGTATACTGTGGAATATAAAATTCTGAAGCTTCAACAATAATCAGAGTAAAAACTCTACAATGTTCCATCTGTGATATGGCTCTTGGAAGGATTTCTAATTAAAATATGTTTAGAATGGCATAATATTAAATTTGGCTAAAAGGATAGAGCATGTTAAAAGTTAGCATTTGTCTAACAGGTTTTTGCATGCTAAGTACTCATCATTATATTCGATTATAGACTATATACATCTCCTTCGAAAAACAGAGTTCCATAGTAGCTGAATTATGATTAGAGGGAAACATTCTTCTGATTTCAGTCTTTGGCCATACTGATAAGTCAGATCTCAACATGATTGTGTACATCTGAGATTCCATTCAGTATGCTGTGGAATGCAGAAATTCAACACCTTCAAATACAAAAACTTGGAAAGTATATTGCACATTGTTTACAGAATACTTCTGTGAACTTAAGAAGTCCATGCTCTTCTGCAAACTGTTGTGGAAGGGACATAGCATGTATTACAGAATGTGCCAGTTTTTTTTTAGCATTAATGCTGCTGGTTATCTACTTGAAAACACTTGCTTGTGAATCAAGACACTAAAAGTATGGAGGTGAGATGTCTATTTTTTGGCAGTAAAATTTTTTTGAAGACAAAGCATATGTTCAACTGAAAAGAATTGAGCTGTTTAAGCTATGAAATATTGTATTTCCTTTTCATTGAAATGAGCATAGATAAGTACAGTAACCATGAACAGGCATAATTATTTGAATATTTTGTCAATTTTATGCTGAAAATGAATAATTTTTTTGAAAAATTGTTTGACAACTGTTACTCGCTGTTTGATTTTCAAGATAATGTTGGATAAATATTAGTGTTTACAGTTGGGTCAAGTGATATCTTTTAGTTTGGGTATTTATAGTTTTCTTTAAATTAAATCCTAATTCCAAAGACTCACTTTTAAAAATTAGTAGTTGGGCAAGCATTTAGATTTAGTTTAGTTATGTTAACGCCCCATTTTGAAGCACCATGAGGGTTATTTTGGGATGGACCTCATGGTTTTGAACCGAGGTCAGATGACAAGGACAAAACCTGAGCTGGCATTCCCCTCTCCAAATCTCTGCACCACACCAGAGGGAGGACATTTGACCCCCTAAGTATTATTTAACATGCACCAGGCCCACATGCACGGCGGATCTTCAGTGGAATCGGGTTTCGAACTTGGAATCCTCCGGCCCCAAAGCCAAGCCCTTACTATTTGGCCACCCCGGCCTGAGCAAGCATTTAGAATCAGCACAGATATTGGTAGATTGGGATGGTAAAATGTAAAATTTAAGTATTATTTATAGCTCACTTAGGTTTAAAAAAAGAAAATATTTTTTATTCAGAGAACAATGATTGTTTAATATAAACAAGATGGAAATTTCTTTTAAAATGACAGAATAATGTTGCATTTCAAACTTCCTTCAGTGGAAGAGAGACTGGAGTGCATTGTTACATTATGAAGACACAATTTTTCTATTCAATAAGAACTAAACAAACCTTTTCAAGCTCTTGCTTCAAAAGCAGAGGTAACTTAATGAATAATTTATCAAACTGAAAATAAAATTTCATGTTTTCTACATTTCCATGCTTAAATTCATAAAATTAAAATTCACTATACACCAGATAGCAGTGATGCCATATTTATTTTTTGATCATTTAAAAAATCACTAAATTACAGAAAAATTAACAACAATAGTTACATATGAAAATGTATATTGGACTAGATAACAAAAAGCAACCTATATTATACAAGAAAATTAGAAGTATTACAGTTATACAAAATATGTCATTATTTGCTCTTATAAAGATATCAAACTTTAACGAAATGGGAATGTAGGTTTATGGTAATGATTAGAAATAATAGAACTCTTACCATGAATTATGCATGAGTTTATCACAGTCAAAAAAGTATTTAAGTAAAAGTAATTACAGAATCATTAATTAATTATTTGGTCTTTGAACTGTTGCAGAAGAGTAGAATTGCAATCGTAAAATAAGAAAAATGCTTAAAAAGTTTTATGAATATTGTACATTTGATACAGAAAAGGCATATATATTTCAAGGGAAATAAAAAAATTCATATACATAAGCTTTTATAAATTAATTAATACTGGACCTACAATAAGCACCACAATTCAGCCATATGAGTGGTTCAATGTCTATTAGTTATTTATAAATTATGGCTGAGAAAATACTGATATATAATGACACTCTCTTGTAGCTACATTGGCCTCACAGCATAGTTTCAGCTTTGTGGTCAAAGGATACCCACTTTTAAATCTAGATTCCAACAAAAGTCCATTAAATATATATGGCTAGTCTGCAATATAATGAGCCAATCCAGGTGCTATCTTTGACATTTGAGCAGAGTTTAAACTTTTGAAGTCTATTTTCAGTTGTTTCATGAGTCACAGTCATGCAACTTTAAAATGGGATGGTAACTTAACAAATAAGATCATAACTTTTGTGGGTGGATCATCCACAACCTATCCGCACAAATTCGGACCTTCACAATGTTGACTATTATGGGAGAACTGCAATTGTTGGGAAATGGGAAAACAAAATGTTGCAATTACTCAGTATAGTAATTCATAGTTTTGAGAAAATCTTTGTTGGATGCATTACGAGTTTTTTTCATTACTAATTTTTTTTTTACAATAATTTTCTTGACAGCCATCACAATTAAGAGAATGACATAGAATTAAGGTAAAATCTTAAATAGCATAAGAATTTAGATTTTGATCCGTACCTGCATTTCACAAAGAACAATTCCTATGTGCTCAAATAAGCATAGGCCTTCTAGTAAAAAAAAAAAAAGTAGAACTTCTGAAAGGTTAATAACCTTTTAACACATTGTTGACCAGGTTTTTTCCTGTAGAAACTGATGCGTGTGGCCAGTGATTTTTTCTAAAAGTGAATAAGAAAGAATCCGCATATGATGGAATATAGGCAACTTGAACTTGTGATGTCTTTCCACAAACTGAGAGTTTCTCAGTAACATATTTTCCATTATAAATGTTGTAAAAAGTGCATGAGTACACTATTTCGTAAGCAATGGAAAATATAACAGAAATAGAGGATAAATGAGCGATAACCACAATTAAAATCTATAATTCTCAGTCAATTAGGTTTGGTTATCGAAAGACATCATATGACGTTCCTGGTCAACAACGTATGGTTATTAAAAGACGTCATATGATGTCTCCAATCAATAATGTGTTAAAAGGCAAAAAAATAATAAGAAATTGACAAACAAAAGTTACAAAGTGCGAAAGGAAAAGAAGTCTAAGAAATCTCAGTACTACAAATTGCCAAATAATGGGAGTTTTCACTGTACATACATCTTGCAAAACATAGATAATAATTTCAATATGCAAGGCATCAAGCAATGCAATCTAATTATGTTTTGCCATCATCCGACTAATGAAATTTTAATCAATGTAAATAAAGAATTCCTTATTATGGAGTAAATTAGAACATTCGGAATATTTAAATTTCAGTTTAGATCTGATTTCTATTGAATTTTTCTTTCTGATTTGATATACAATAGCAAGGCAACTGGGATTTAATTCAAATATGATTTCATATAATGTAACATTTCATTATACAGTAAATTCTCGATTATCCGGCATTCAAGTATCCGGAAAGCTCAACTAACCGGAAAAATTAGAAAATGAGTTTTTCTAAAAATTTTACATCTAAGTGCTAGAATTTAGTGTGCCTGCACTGTTCCATTCACGCGGGCAATTTATTTCTGGAATGCAACATCCGCTCCACACGGAGGGGCGTAGAAGGAAAAAGGAGCGATATACAGTACAGTGACGTACACAGACTTGTTTTATGGGGGGAGGGGTTCAAAAGCAAAAGTGAGAACCAAAGAAAAAAAAATTCTTCACCTTTCGCCGAAAAAAATGAGACCTAAAAACGAAATGGACAACCAAAAAAAAAAAAATTTAAGGGATAGAATCGGTGAAAAAAAGGGCCACAATCTCCCCCATTATGCTCAACTATCCGGACTTTTCAGGTATCCGGAAATCGGCGTTTCCCGAGCATGCCGGTTAGTTAAGCTTTTACTGTATTAAATTAATATACATTCATTATTAATTCTATCCTTGTACCTTTTCATACATTGAAATCATATAATTTTGTTAATGGCAATACAAGTTTGATTTTTTTTATGTTAGTCAAGTACTTTAGAACTATATCAGATAAATTTTACTTTACTTCTTTTTACTTTTTTCCTTCTGAGGGATTGTTGCAGGAGCCACTCGTAATAAGGGCTATTATGCGAGGGCCACAATGCCCAATTAATTGTCACAGCGGCAGGGTCATTCAAGTCAATCTGCATGCGTAGGCTTGTCGGAGTAATTTGTTTATGATTACTCTTGTATTTAATATTGAGTATGCAGCCTTGAGGAATGTTTATGATGCTGTTATAATTACATATGTATGTAATTTGGTACAAATTTGCGTTTTTTGGTGGCAAAATCTATGGGTTAATTAAACATCTTTGTTGATATTCTGTTTCTTGTGAATAAATAAATAATAAAACATGTTTCTTGTGATAAGCAACATGAACAACCTAAACGTATAAAAATAAATAATTTTCTTTCTTAACAGTCTTAATAATGTACGTATAAGAAAAGCAGCAGGATCAGATTGTTTTTTGATATGTGCTATAAAGAAAATGCGGACAAAACCAGTGCACAGTTATTTTCAGCATTCATAAACCCATGTCACAGTGTAAATAATTGCAATCGTTTCTGCTATACAATAGCGTGTAGGTCCGTTTAAGCACAATGATTACATATCTTACCAAAACTTCAACTTAATAGAAAATTTATAATTAATCAAAGCAGAAGCTGTAAGAATTGTCTGATATAATATTAAAATTATAAACGACTTCAAAGTAGATGCTTTTGCAGTGTTCACAGAAAGATTGACCAATCCTGTCAACAGATTGGAAAAAAGGAAATAAAAAAGTGCATTATAGTTGATGACTTTCCATAGCAAAAATTCACAATAATTGTTTTTGAGGATTTTACACAAGATGGTAATGATGATCTCTTGGCATAAGTGAATAGCGAGTTGCAGGCTCACAAGAGCAAGCTAGGGGAAAAAAAAAAATTAATATATATTAGATCTAAAAAACATGTATAAAAATGAATTAAAATGGTTAAAATTTGCTTGTTCATTTATCATGTAATCATCTCTAACTCAAATTACAAAGGAAGAAATACTTTAAGAATTTACAAGTCTGTTTGCTTTATATAAACACAGAAATTACCTCTATGGGAATCGAAGCAAGTTCTTGAGGTTATACATGAAACCTGGAAACTACATAGATCTTGCTCATAATCTACTTTCCTAATACCCAAGAATTTAAATGCTTCTTTAAATAACAAGCACAAAACATAAGTATTTCAACTAACATACTTAACATTCCAAATCAAAAAGTCATCAGAAAAATAATAAAAATTCTGTACTTTAATATAAACCAGTGGTAGTGGTCTCCCCTAAACTTTCTCGTATACTTTCTAAGTGGAGATTCGTCAAAATCTCGAGTTCGAATTTCTTTTTGACGATTACAATACTTTCTCTTTGTATACTTCGTATACGAGAAAGTGAAACAAACAAACAAACCTGAAATCAAATATCTGTTACCACATTTCAAAAAAAATATTACTTTGAAGCAGGTGCGATAAAATAGGCAATGCAATGAATACTAAAGCGAAAATTCTCGGATTGCAACAATAAAAAAATTGTCACAATTCATGTTTGAAAACATTATTTATTGTTGTAAATAAAATTTACAACAATAACAGATTGCTACCAGTACGCATGCGCATGAGAATCGGATTAAAAGAAATTGAATTTGCAATTTGAACGCCTCTTTTTGACGGATTTGGCCCAAACTTTTATACGGACCTACATTCATAACGATAAAACTGTGTACCAAATTTTATCCATCTAGCTACTCAAGTTTTTGAGTTATAGTGTTTACATGATCACGGACATACAGATAGACAGACTTCCCGTTGACGGATTTTGTCCAAAATTTGATAGAAACCTACAAATTATGTTTAAAGACCACATACCAAATTTCATCCATGTTCTAATAGTTTTTGAGTTATCGTGTTCACAGACAGACATGATTCCAAAATTGTGTTCTTCGGACTCAGGGAGGTCTAAAACGTGGAGATTCGTCAAAATCTTGAGTTCGAATTTTTTTGACGATTACAATACTTTCTCTTTGTATACTTCGTATAAGAGAAAGTAAATACTGAAATACAGTTGCAAACAATCAATGATTTAAAAAATTTTTTTTATAGAATTATTATTTAAAAAAGAAAGCAGAATTAAAACTGGACAAGAAAAATTTTTTTATACAAAAATTAAAAAGAATAAAAGAATTTAATTGAAAAAAGAAATGAAATTAGAAAAATAACGACAATGTTTAAGAATGGATTCCTTGTTTTTGTTGTATGAATTTCGTTTACTTCAAATATTATAGGATTGCTTGTATTACTTTCTTTTTTTAATTTAGGCTTTATTGGTATATCTGTCTAAATACTGAAATAGATATTTTAAGATAATAACATAACATTCAATCTAATGTCCATTTTTCAAATTATTCTCTCATGCTCATTACAAAACATATGTGTTATTAAAAAATATAAGGACAAAATACATAATTTTTTAAGAAATAATTAATATGTATCTATCAACAGATTAAAAAAATGTTGGAACTAGAAATTTGTATATATATTTTTTGCATTCTTTTGTATAAAACTTTCAACTTAAAAATGAAATAAATGTTTTTTAAAAAAAGTTCTCAAGAACCTTTGTAAATAAAATTAGTTTGGTTGAAATAATTCATTGTGGTTACATTTTTTTATATACCACATTTTTCCTTTCTGCTTTCTTTAAAAAAACTTTTTCAGGTTCATTATTTTATGTTTACTTTTATCACGCAATCTTAATTTATTTATTTATGCATTCTCCAACTTATATACTCATTTATTTCTCTGTGTTTACAAATCTGATATTTTTTCCATAACTAACATCTGACTTCTGAAAAAGTAAGCACATTAATATTTTAACAAAGAAAAACAATCAAAATTAATAGATTTTTGTTTTGTTAAAGAAACAATACACTTACCACCCAAATGCAATAAGGCAAATTGGCCATTCTTCTGGAAATGGGTTGTAAAGAGAAATGAAATAGGTACATCATTATCCAACCAGCTGCACCTATTGCACACAATTTTAGGAGCAGTTTTATATAATCACTAATTTTATACCTGTAAATATATTAGAAAGAAAACATCAGAAAAATATATATGACACACATTGAATATATATTATATTTGAATTATGTGCACAATTAAATCTGAATAATTTAAATAATAACCATAGCAGTAAATATTTTGGCACAGTACAACCTCGAAAATCCGGACTGCTCGCGGGTTTGGAAGGTCAGGATTTTGGAAATTTCCGGATAGTAGATATCTTACTTAAACCAATAGAGATGTCAAAGTTCTGATGTCACCATGTAGATAAGTTACATCACAATTAAGCGTGCATGTGCAGATGTCTTCAGAACAGACCTGGGAGTCGCAAGACAATGGCAAATGGTTGCCTCTGACGTTTGCGCATGCGCAACCAATCGAGACATATGCTGATCTACACGTTGACATCAATTTCAACAACTCCATATAAAAACATGTTTTAAACAATAGAAACATAAAGAGACATTAAAAAATGATACAAAGACAAAAAAATAGTAGTTTAAAATGAATAGAATGACTGGAATTTCCGCATCTTGCCTCCAGAGTTCTAGTTTAAAATTTATTTAGCTAATTTTTTTTCTCGTCACAACTTTTAAAAAATCGTCCGGTTTTCAGAGGTTTCCGGATTTTAGAAGTCCGGATTTTCGAGGGCAGACTATACTATATAAGGGCAATTTAAAAAAGTAAATTAAATTTAGTTAATGTAGATTACAAAAATTTTAATGAACACATTATGCATGCTTTAAATACCTGAAGAACTGAAAAACTTTCAGTGTTTTGGCAAATAGAAGAAAGCTAATTTCTTTGATATGTGTTAAATGAGGCATTTATTTCACTAACAAATCAAACTGATATGAAATAGGAATGCCATAAGTATTATAAAGTAGCAAACAATTTTTTTCCATACGAATTGAGAAGAAATATAAGTTGTACAGTGTAAAATGAACACAAAAGGAAACTTTAAAGTTAATCTGAATGCAAATACAAAATTGACTGGATGAAATATGTTTGCTTATATGCTTCATAAATATTTGAATAAAAGAAGTATTAAGATAAGTATATAACTATCAGAAGTATTAAATGATAATAATTTAAAACTGAAAATTATCCTGCATATTATTTATTATATGAACAATAAAAGATTTTATTAATCCATAAATTAGGCAATTCCATTCTAAAAGGAACAATTTAAAAAGGAAAAAAGAATAACATGCTTTAGAGCAAAATTAATTTTTTTCCTATCTAATAAAACTTAATTGTCTAAGGCCCCTTATATTGATATCAAAAACATCCAATTAATGAAGTAGCAGCACAAATTTTCAAAATGCATGATTTTTTTGGAAAAACAACACAATTCTAGTTCCTTTCATCAAAAAGTATCAAAAGGTTATTTGAAATAAATGTATTTAAGCAAGAATAAGACCTTTACAGATTAGGAATTAACAGAATTCAAGTTATCAAATTGTAATTTGATTATATGGCTAAAAATAGAAAGATAGCAACTTCGAAAAGATCCTTATCTCTTAGAGTATGTTCTGAGATGCTCAGCTGAGTAAACTTTGAGATGAAGTAATCACAAAATTGAACTGATTTTTAAAAATGCATATAGGCAGTAAATATTTTGTCCAAAGGTAGACAGAATGGATAAGAAGACTATAATATTCACTTCAATAATGTTTTACACTTGAGACAGTTAACCATTCATACCGCATAAGTAATATAATTTATACTTCAGTGAACTACAAGTTTATCTTTCAATTACAATTACACAAAATCTAAAGATGGTTTCTTTTTCTAACCTCAGGATATTCTTTTAAAATGGAAATTCTGACACAGAGACAAGGAAGTGCTTTATCATATTTTTGGGGGGTCAATGAAACAAAAGATCTCCCATTCCTTTTCACTGCCCATGGAGCAGTCTATTCATCTTTCTCTAGCCATCCCACACATGATGATAAAATAAGAATGAGAAATGAAATTCAAATACTTTCAGAGGTTTTTATGGCATGTGCCAACCCATATAACAAAGAGTGAAGATAAAACAAAATCCTGGGTAAGCATGTATATTACCATTAAAGAAAAGATTAATAAACATTTCTTTCGTAATTTATATATTTTTTCACACTTATCTATTCACTTTCGTCACACAGTTTACATATTAAATATTCAGAAAATGAATCTGCAATCATATAATTAATGATATAAATGCTCAT
>BGPR01001973.1:24108-46028 GCA_013235015.1 Araneus ventricosus | reverse complement strand
AGAAAAAGGGAAGTAAATATTTGTTTAAACAATGAAAATGGCTTGAATCTCACTGAAATAATGAAAAGTAGTGTTGTAAATTATGGCAAAAAATATTTTTAAAAATTTATTAAAATTAGAGAAAAATTGTACAGCAACTTACATCATTGAAAAGATAATTTTGTGAATTTTCAGAACATATAAAAGTAATTTTTGTGTTATAATATTTTTGGAAGTTATTGAGGAAAAACGTAAAAAATTCGCTTAATTTTTAATTAATTAAAATTTCAAAAATGGCTCCAAGGCGCACATTCCTAACCTCCAATGTATGTTTGTGCCAAATTTTGTAGTTCTAGGTCCTGTGGTCTGCCCTGTCGAGCGCCAACACACATTCTCCTTTATTATTAGTAGAGATTTTCTAAACAACTGTAATTCCTCTCACAATTTTAAAATCATTATTTATGTAATGATAAGTTACTACAACCAAAAAAAGTAGTCACTTGCTCAAGCAGTCTGACTGTCATATAATTTGCTCTCTTTTATGTCTGTCGGTGGACATCACACAAAAGAGGGAAAAGAAAGGAAACCCCTTTTAGCATCATATATAAGGACTGATGGTGGCCACATGCTTTTATAAGTGTGAATGGTAATTGGTGGAAAAGGTCAATTGTATTTTCCTTCCAAGTGTATGAAAAGGATGAGAGTCATAAAAAGAGACTAAATGCCAATAGAGGCCACTATCAAATATGAAATTTGTTTAAATATATTTTTTGCTTCAATAATTGTTTAAAGATCAAGTTGGCTATCTTGATATCAATGCTGGCTTTGAGATATTTCCTTGTTTTTAATACATACTTGTGTTATCCAATCATTGTTGAACTTTCATTGCTATTTAAAACTTAAATAAATAGTTTTTAATATTATAACACAAATTATTCAGTTATGATAACAAATCCAGAATATGAACACCAATCATGCTGGTGAAATTTGTCCATGTCCATTTGCCAAATCAAAACTGGAAACCATATGTGTTGTTGCTAAAAAGCACCAGAAGTAGGTTCTCAAAATTTTAGGCCTTTAAATTTTTTTTACCAGTCAAAATGGAACCAGCGGGAGTGGTCTCCCCTAAACTTTCTCGTATACTTCTCGAAAAAGGTGCTGTTTCCCCTCCCCCCCGCGTGGATAAAAAAATTTGAACCTATTGTAACCCAGGATCCAATGACTATCAGAAAATATTTAGGTAAAAAATCAAATTCGAAGAGATGTGTTCTGATTAAATGAATACCGATTTCTACTCTTTCTTAGTTCAAGGACAATCCTTCCGCACGCACAGATTGCTACCAAGTACGCATGCGCATAGAGAATCGGATGAAAAAAAAAGCACCAAGCAGGAGTCAATAAATATCGTGCACAGAAGATTGCGTTCAATACGCATGTGTGTGGAGCTAGCGGAGTCGTTGGAGATGCGCTTATACAGACTGACAGACAGTCAACCTTTTGACGGATTTCGCCCAAAATTTGATAAGGACCTACACTCATGATAATAAAACTGTGTACCAAATTTTATTCATCTAGCCATTCAAGTTTTTGAGTTATAGTGTTCGCATGACCACGGACAGATAGACAAACAGACTTCCCGTGGACGGATTTTGTCCAACATTTGATAGAAACCTACAAACTATGTTTAAAGACCACATACCAAATTTCATCCCCATAGCTCTAATAGTTTTCAAGTAATCATGTTCACAGACACAATTCCAAAATTGTATTTTTCGGATTCAGGGAGGTCTAAAACGTGGAGATTCGTCAAAATCTCGAGTTCGAATTTTTTGACGATTACAATACTTTCTTTTTGTATACGAGAAAGTAAAAAAGAGTGAAGTGATATCACAGCAATATTTATTTGATAAGATGGTAATACATTTCATGATTTACAGACTAAATTCCAAGTACTGCATGAATTTATCATTGACAGAGAGGGTTGAAAATGTCAACTTATATATAGATCTGGAATAAGAATTCAACTATGGAGTTAGCAAAAAAAATTTATTATACATGCAATACATAGTTTAAAATAAACTCTCTATTGAAAATCTTGCACAAAAATCCTTTACATGTTCCAAGTACTGCATCATAAAAAGGTACGAGAAAAAAACAAAAAAACAGTAAATATATTTTTTGCTTTGTACCTTAATTATTAATTTTTCTAAAATTTAGGTGTTAATATCACTGATAATACAATATTTTACAATTTGGGATACTTTCTGGATAATATTTTGGATTTGTAAGACAAATCTCTGATTACTTACAATCGATTTATTAGGTAATCCAGATAAATCAGTATGTCACTTCATTAAAGAATGGTTATAAAAACTATTAAAACATTCACAGATCACACATGAAGTATGAATTTATAATATTTCAAATGATTCACATCTAAGAAGAACAAGAATAAAATTTTGTACCAAGGAGAAAGGTTGATCATATGAAATACAGTAGAACTTCAATTATCCAAGTTGATTGGGACAATAATCACTTCAGATAACTGAAAATTCAGTTAATAGAGACTAAATTTTAAATCTTGATTCCTTTTCTTTCTATAAGGTTTTCCAAAATTGTTTATTTGAAATTATAAAAATAAGTCTGCAAGTACTACCACATATTAACAAACGCTTCTATTAGTTATGCATTTTTGAAACAGTTTTGATAAAAGAATTCAAGAAGGTTATCAATTTTTGGTGTTTCCTTTTGTATTTCGCCAATGATTCTTCAAGAATGTTCTCAAAACAATATTTCTTTCCACTCAACAAAGCAAAATTTCCCAACACATTGACAGAGCCATTATTTCAGGAAAAATGACTGTGATTTGCTCACATTGCAATTCAAGTGCAAGTGCTTAAGAATGGACCTATGCTTTTATTATTTTTTTAAATCTAAATAACTTCTTGAGTTTTAAATGATCCCCTACTGATAACTATTTTTTGCAAGCCTTTGCAATGTGAAAATCAGTTCCATTGCCAACTTTGACACCCTTTTCTGAAAAATTTGTTAGATCAGCGGTGAATCCAGGGGGCTATAGCCCAACCCCCAGAGCTATATAAAAATTCTTGATTTTTTTAAAAATCGCTACACCTGTTTGTTCTCAATCTACATTTAACAATAAAAAAATGGCAACATTTCTTTTTGGCAACAGGCTCAAAAAATTTTCACGCTTTTGTAATCATTCCACTCGTACTTGTAACGCTAATGCAGACAAAAACATTTTTTGGCTAATTATTTCATTGTGTCTGTCCCAGGCAGCGCTTAGAAAGGGGCGGCAAAATCAGACATGCAGGAAAATAATTTTATAACCAAGCAGAGCAGCTAAACTAGTTCAATCATTGTGTGCATAAACAAGCGGGAGTGGTCTCCCCTAAACTTTCTCGTACACTTCCCAAAAAGGTGCTGTTTCCCTTCCACCCGCGTGGATAAAAAATTTGAACCTACTGTAACCCATGATCCAATGACTATCAGAAAATATTTAGGTAAAGAATCAAATTCAAAGAGATGCGTACCGATTTTCCACTCTTGCCGGCTCAAGGACAAAGTGACATAATCCTTCCGCGTGCACAGACTGCTACCAGTACGCATGCGCATGAGAATCGGATTTAAAAAAATTGAATATGCAATTTGAACACCTCTTTTTTGATGGATTTGGTCCAAAATTTTATACGGACCTACATTCATGACGATAAAACTGTGTACCAAATTTTATCCATCTAGCTATTCCAGTTTTTGGGTTATAGTGTTCATATGACCGCAGACATACAGACTTCCTGCGGACGGATTTTGTCCAAAATTTGATAGAAACCTACAAATTATGTTTAAAGACTACATACCAAATTTCATCCCCGTAGATTTAATAGTTTTCGAGTTATCGTGTTCACAGACGGACATGATTCCAAAATTGTGTTTTTCGAACTCAGGGAGGTCTAAAACATGGAGATTCGTCAAAATCTCGAGTTCGAATTTTTTTGACGATTACAATACTTTCTCTTTGTATACTTCATATACGAGAAAGTAAAAAAATATCTATTGTAATTAATTCATATTTTTCGGCCTTTTTTCGTTAAAGTGCCGGTATGTGAAAGAAAGTCTGGTGGTTGAAGCACAATTTCACAACCTATCTACAGAGATCAAGGGCATCAAACAAAAACGATTAATTAAATCAATTTTTACACCTGGAATTTATTATTTTTATTCTGACATTTATGTGACTTGTACAGGAAGGGCGGCACGATGAAAGTTCGTCTCAGGAGCAAAAGTTGCAAATACGCCACCGCATTGTGTTTTTACTAAAGTATTGTTGTGTCCGTTGTGATTCTTATTGTCAGGTGAGTAAAGTTAACATAAGCCATGAGGTCATGATGATACAAAATTGTTATGACCCTATAACTAAAATCCTGGATTCGTCACTGTGTTAGATTTTCACAGTTTAATTTTCTGGCACTGGTTTGGATAATAGAGAGATTGGTTGATAGAGCCCTGAATAATTGAGGTTTTACTGTACTTAAAAGTAACAAAAAGTTAGGATAAAATTGATAAGAGTACTTGTCAGATATAGGTATAATTGAAGCAGCCAACCAAACTAGAAGGGAACACAGTGGAACAAAAAATGTCAAACTGAAGACTTCTGAAGGATCGGTTCCCTCAATTCCCAGTACTTTTCTAGCTTCTTCAGCAGTTTTGAAAGTATAATTCATCCGCTGAAACCTTTTATATTCCATTTTCTGTGAAATACAGTCAATTAGTCAGAAAAGTGAAAATTAGTCAGAAAAAATTTTACATATATATATATTTTTTTATAATTAATTTTATATTATTTTTAGCTGGTAAAATAATGTTTTGAATTTTTAAAAATAACTTGTACGCAGTAATATTCTAGAAAATTATGTGCAATCATTTAAGTTTAATGTGTATAAAGAACAATGCAAGGATTTTTAACAGTATTTTTTAAAAATAATACAGACGCATAAAAAATTTAAACTATTTTTCAGTATACCACAGAAACAATCCAAAATTAATAGGAGGGGGATGCAAATATTGTTAAAAAATGTAAGCAGTCTTATTTTATGAAATCATAAAAAAATGAAGATATGTACATAAAAAAAATTGATTTAAAAGAATTGTTTTCAGTCACATCAAGGAAGAAGGGTAGAGAAATTTTAAAAATTATATTCAGATTATATATCTGAAAGATAAAAGATTATTAATTAAAGTTAAAAAATATCATTTTTAAATCAATAATATAAATACAATTTATATCTGCTATAGTAAACCCTTAAAGTAATTATTATTTAAGATCCATCATATTTATTATAACTACAAGTAATGAAATATTTAAAAATAAAGCAATATATCTAAGTGAGTGATATAAAGGATAAGAAATCAATTATTTGATTTAAAATCTACAGTAATCCTTTGAAAAGAAACAATTCTAGTGACTGAAACTAGAACAAATTTTTTTTCTAGGATTTTCAAAAATAAAAGATAAATTTCCATCTAGCATTTATATCCTGAATAAAACAAGATATTAAATAATTTTAAGAATCATACAAAACTGTCCAAGTTACTCAAGGGATAAACTGTAATATTATTACAACACTGTATAATATACTGACAATTTAAGAAACTATATGATAAATGGAAATAGCTTAATTTTACACTATAATAAAAGGAGTTATTTATTTCATATAGGTTGAAACCTGCAGCCTTGATAATGAATTTTGAGTTGTACCGATATGGAAACAAAACCAGAATTTCAACTTCCAGGTCACATGATTTACTACTTCTCAACTTCCATTTCACATGAACATAAGGCAACTGGGGTTTTTACCATTAGGTAACAGATAGAAGAGATTTCAAACATTCTGTTAAGATGGCGATTTTGAAAAAGAAACAGCAAAGTGTTTTCTCCTCTTTTAAAGTCATTTGAAGATAAAATCTTGTGTTCCAGTTTGAGCTTATGTTATCCGTTCTTATTTACCTTAACAGCCATAAATATAGGCCATCAAATACAAAACTATTTACAAGTGATTCAAGATTCTTCAGATTAACTACTTGAGGATGGATCAGTTATACCAGCCTGTACCCACAGATAAAAAAAAATCTCCTGTCAAAGTATATGGTTGCTGTCATGACATCAGGCATTCTGTCAAAGTATATGTACCATTTATGAGAAAAGGTTAACTCTGCTTAATACAAATAACTTGTTTCTGATAATAAAGCCAAAGCTACTGTAGCCTCAATTCACTAGTTAGAAAACCTGCTCTTTGAAATTTTTACAAAATTACAGACAGTGCTGTAATTTTCTGATAATCAAGCCACGATTGCCATAGCCTCAATTTACCAGCTAGAAAAGCTGGTATTGGAAATTTTCAAAAAATCATTAAAATTCTCATTACATTACAATAAGCTTCATATTCTTTAAAGGATAACACATATTTAGAAGGATGAAACAATTATCACGTATTTATTTTTCTGTAAAAATTAATGAATACAAGCTTGAAAGAAAGCGCATGAGGGAAGGAATTAAAATTCAACTTGGGTATAATAATGGCACTTAAGGATTTAAATACACAACTCTCACTTATATCATGGTTCCAATATTTATTCATACTTCCCCTTCCCATCCTTCTTTAGTTGTATTTTTGCTTCAACTTATTAAAACCATTAGTACTAAAAGTACATTTTAGGTTAAATACGGCTATCGCATCATTACAGTACAACAATTTAAAATATCATTTATTCATTCTTTTTGCCTTTTTTTTTTCTTCTTTGCTCACATTAGGAATGCTTATTATTTTTGTGTTTATGGAAATCAGCATATTTGTTTTATACATTTCAAACTGTGAATTTCAAATATAACTAGCCATTTAAAATCTAATTAACACATAAAGGAAATTATGAAGCAATCATTATTGGAACTTAACTGTTTGCGCAAGCTAAGGTAAATGGTTAAGCATGTATAAAAATTTATTTAACAAATCTAATCTCTTTCGAAATCAAAACCGAGGAAGATATGATATGAAATCACAACCAGATTCATGATACATTTTAGAGAGCAAAAAAAAAAAAAAGGTTTTTTTTTTTTTTTTTAAAAAATTCAAAGTTTCTGTGATATTTATGATTAGATTATATTTATATTTAAATAAATTAAAATTATGTATTGAAGAAAAGGTAAAGAAAAAGTTTTTCTAATTGAAGATCAAATATTAATTGAAGTATTTGTAAATACATTTTGAATAATTTTCCAAACATTTAACTATAAGATAAATATAAATTTTTCTTTTTAAAATCTTCTCGTGTCTTTTTATTTTTCTTCTAATGGACGCGTTTTCTGGTTTGTTTACAATATTAAACCTTCTTCGGCTTCCGCTTTGAAGATCCATTGACTTAGCATTATACCGGAAATATGTAAAGTCTCCTTAAAACAAACCAGAAAACTCGTCTATTGGTTCGAAGTGAAATGATACAAGTTCGAAAAAGTACTGCAACTTCCATTCAAGTCAAATTGATCTCGACGATTCTCCGCTGTGCGTTCGCGCTGTCGTGGACAAAATTTTTTTTGTATTATTAATTAATTAAGATTGTACCATAAAAATATCTTCCCTTAAAGGTAAGTTACTCGTAATTATTGGATTCTTGTTAATTTGCCTTGTTTTGTTTGTCTAGTGAGTATAATCTATGATTTTGGTTTGCTCACGTGTTGCCGCATTTAGGCCTAATATCTGTTGCGATAATGTAACTCGGTTTTTTAAGCGTTATTTCCTTCTGAAGATTAAATGATGATTTATTTCTTCTATTACCGACCATCGTCTGTTTCAAATTCATCTATTTTCTGAATATATATGATAAGAAATTCGGTGATGTGCTATTGTGTCTAACAAACATTGATTAACTGTAATATTCAGTGCAGTCTTTTGTTTCAATTTTTAGATGCCTTCAACTAGTGTTAAGGACGTTAATCAGCATGACTTCGTCAAAGCACTTTCAGCTCATCTGAAAAAGTAATTTATTTTTCTTATTTTGTATGTGCTCTATTGATATCTTGGCTGAAAAACGTTTGCATATTTACTTTTTTTTCCCTTACTATACTTTATAACACTTTTTAGTGGATGAATTTAGAATATTTGTCTTAAAATTTATCCTCTTGAATGGTTAGAGCAAAATTTCTTTGTTGTGTTATTAAACTGATGTAAAAGAAATGTTTTATCTTTGTTCCTAATATTGGTGTCAGTCAAGTTAAAATTTATTATCATTAGTGCAAGAATGAAGTTTTGAGTCATTGAAATGTATATAAATACGATAATTTTTGTTAGTACCAGCTATTTTATTTTTAGACCATCCGATTTAAAATAGAAGAATATATTAGTTTTTTTAAAACTTTCGATACGTTTCTTGACTCGTGAACATGTTGTTTTCCTATAGAATTAATATTTTAATTTATTGAGTGTGTGACACACCAATTCGTTATTTCGCTAATTAAGCAAACTAGCAACATTTTTATGCTGTATCTGTTCCAAATGATTCGTACAAACAGTTCTAGTTGTACAAGAAGAGAAAAAGACAAACAATTTAGTGAATAATACATTATTCAGTGCATTGCTAACACATAAGGAAAGTATATTTCTAACATGCATATTTTCTACATTTTTATAGTAAAGAATCATCAATATAATAGTTATACAATGTGTGTGAATAGAAAGACTGGTTCCCATTTTCTTAGGTACATAGAAAATAATTTTTTTTAGAAATCCAAATAAGAATTCTACGGGGCTTTATCTTTAGATCCAATAAATTTAGGGTGTAATGCACTTTTATTTTTTAGAATAGATTCTACGATTTTAAGCTTTACCTCCAATAGTTTTTATGAAAGCAGATGAAGACGTGTACCAGTTGACTACAGTTACATTGTGTCCAGAATAATACAACTTATTCATCATTCTCTTGACTTTCACTTGTAACTATTTTCAAGTTTAAAAGTTGGTCAAAGTAAAGTTTATGGTGCACAGCCCTTTCTGTCTGCTTTAGCTCGCCGAGCAGAAGACGGATTGGCGATGTCGGAACATTTGTTTTGGTTGTGCAGGGATGTTGCTATTCTTGTCTTGTTCATGCAGGAATCGTTATATTTTTATTTCGCGCTTCAGCATTGCAATTAGTCATGTTTACAGTATCTACTAATTCATTGGTCGGTTTCTTCGAATTTGAATTAAAACTTAGTTTGAATTTATCATTTAGAATTTAAAATTCTTGTTTTTGTAATTTTTTAAAATCTAAAATTCCTAACAGTCAATTAAGCTACTATTTTCCTGCTTTGTTGGAAGCGAAGCCACTGATGTTTTTTTTAGTTTAAAAAATTTGCCTCGAACACTTGCAATGCTGCAGGCATTGTGTGCAGAAATTCTCCTTTTTGGTATTTAAAAAAAATCCTAGATTCCTAATATTCAATGAAAAAGTGAGGCTACTTTTTTCCCATTTTGCTGAAAGCAAAGCCGCTGGAAAATTTTTTTATGGTGAAGTGTGATACTTTGTGACAAAGTGAAGGAGGGGGTGGGGTCAAAAATATTGAAAAGAAGTCCATTAAAAAATAATAAAGATTTTTTTTTGGAAACGTGTTTAGTCTGTTGAATGTGACCTTAGAGGCATCTAGCATGGATTTGTCTCGGTATCAACTGAAGGGAAGTCTAATTTTTACATGACGTGGGGTGTTGGTCACCCCTTACGTATCCTCGCGGGTTACTGTGAAGAGGGGTTTTTGATTTCTTGTTGGTTCTCATTCTGGATGGGTTTTTTTTTATGAAAAATTTTGAAGTATGATTTTATAACTCCAGTACTGTTTATGAGTTGAAAGCAAATGCAATTAAATTCTGACTGATATACTGGGTATCGTACAATTCTATCAACCACTGTGCCGACTGGAAATTACATTTCTTCTGATAATTGACAAAACTTGACATCTATTGAAACACTGTGGTATAAAGCAGCTGTTTGATATTCTTTTACAAATGTGATAGTAAAGTGTACATTTTTTGGGACATTCTGCATGTTGGATTTGAACCAAGTAATTATTGATTCAATCTTTTTTCTACTTATGTTTTTAAAATGGCATACTATCTTTATAGAAATTAGAATTGCTTTTGATTTCTATGTTGCTTGTTTGCTATTTCTAACATGAAGCTGATTGCTGAAATGGTAAATTACTTGTTAGATTAAAATTTATCTTTTGTTTGGTTCAGCATTGAACTTATTTCTTAATTTTTCCTTAAAAATGAATGCAAGGTGTTATTTCTTGCTTTTCTGTGAAATGAATCTTTATATGAACAATGTTTTCATATAATTATCTGTCTTTACCATAAGGAAAGGCTTCATTTCTTAATAACTTTCTTTTATCTAGATCTGGAAAACTAAAAGTACCAGATTGGGTGGATGTAGTTAAATCTGGACGGCATAAAGAACTCGCCCCATATGATGAAGATTGGTTTTACACCCGATGTGGTAAGTGTACTTTGAGGCAGTTTTTACTTGCTCAAATTTGCCTTTTGAAGGAGTGCACTTTTAAAAAAGCAAAAATAATTATTTACTATATAGATTGAGTAGTGGGTGTATTTTGAATACTCTTTTTTTCCTTCTAATTTTTATAAATAACTTCATTCAAAATTCTCTGAATTTTGAATGAAGTTATGAATGAATTCATATATGCATTTGGCATATTTATTTATAAATTGTTTTTTGTTTCTGGTTTTAAGATTTCAGACAAATCCAAGTAATGGTTTTGTCATAAAGAATGATGCAATTATTATCCCAAACAACTGCTGTTATAATTGTCTTTGTGGAAGAAGCAGTTAATTATGTAATTTGACCCATTAATTAAGTATTAAATTTTAATATAACTTGTTTTTTTTATTGCTGCTCTGTTTGTACTGTTAAAAGTTGGAATTTTTTCTTTGTTTTATTGGAGTGATAAAATTAATATCAAATTATTTTGAGTCAGAGACGAGTGTATTCCTAGATTTAAAATGAGTTCTTATAGTTGGGGATAGTATGATTGTTTAGGGTATTACCAACAAGTGTTGTGTGGCTTGCCCATTATATTTCACAGCCCCCTTATCTTTGCATGTCATCATGCTCAGTATTCATGTAAATCTTTCATCTTATTTAATCTGGGTATAAAATGGAAGCAGTTATGTAGTTAGGATCTAACTCCAGTGCACACTTTATATGCAATACAAAATTTTTGTATAAAATTACCGAACTTAATTGAATGTTTTTTTTTCCCCCCGAAAACAAGTACTAGAGTATAAATACTGTAAAGTACTATTTGTTTATCTGTCAAGGGACTGATATAAAACGACCGATTTTCATAAACAACTTTGATTAGTTCACATGTAATGCTATAAATGTATATTCGGTTAGAAATAATAATTCAAATAAAAAAATAGCATATTACTACAATGTAATTAAAACACTGAAATTTTAAAAATTAAACATTTATCATAAAAATAAAAAAAATCATACCTTTATTGCATATCTTGTGCAAATTATGCATATCTGATTTACTTATACATGCTTATAATTATACATGAATGTGCAAGTAGGTGTTGAATTAAAAACACATCTTTAATATTTGTTTGTATTGTTGTCTGTGAGTATTAAGTACAGCATTATGAATCAAATTATATTCATTGAATGTTTTTTCCAAATTGAAATTATTCAATGAAGTCTTTTGGTCTTCAAAAGGTGGTGCATAACTTCACATTCTTCTTTATCATGCTATCTAAGAAAAGTTTCCCCCTTAAAAGGAATGGGGAAGTAATGACCAATGTGGAGAGTTAGCGAATTTTAGAAATTGGAACAGCGTTTAACCCAAGTTTTTTGTCATATTAAACATAATGCTTTATCGTTATAGTGGATACAAATGAATTGGGACTGTGATGGAATGACATAAATGAAACATAAACAGTGCTTTACTGTAGTTTGTTGCACAATTTGTGAAGTTTGATTCTGCGTAACAACTATCTTAGACACGGTTTAAATAATGAACCCCAAATCCACAAAATGGTACTTGGTTTCTAATTGCATAACTGCATCCTATTGAAACCTTTCTACACGAAGCAAATTCCTGTATAAGGAAACCATTTCTGACCTAACACTATATGATTCAAAGTTTTAAAGGTGCTGCTATTCCTTGGTTCTCAAACAGTGTTATATATACATATTTATCAAAAACCCACTAGAAATTATTTTTTTCTGACAATGTTGGGGTTTGTGTGTAGGACTGTTTGGTCCTCCATTATAAATTTAAACTGCAACCCAGCAAAATATCAATGTAAGTTACATTCTCCGAATAAGCAATGCTTACCCTCCTTTTTAGCAAAAGAAGTATATTGAATTTGTATTGCTAAGTTGATTTAACTTCACAATGTAGTAAAGAATTTTTAATTTTCGGAACCTTGAAAACATTTTGTTGTATTTGATTAGAAAAAGATTTAATATTGAGCATTATGGTGGAAACTGAAAATTTTAAGAAACTTTGTGAAAATTCTCAATTGTAAAAATGTTTAAAATGGTTCTTGTGTCTATTTCAACATTAGAGGTCTAATTATTGTTTGATAGGAAAGTGATATTTTATTTAGCTTTTATTAGAATATGGGAGAAGTATAAACATCTAGTAGAGGGTCTGCTTGATTTACAGCAGTTCTTTTCTAACCGATGGTCTTAAGTTGGAATTTTTTATTCTTTTCTTTGAAACGGGTTGTAAAAATTGTACATATAACATGAAAATTCAATCAATGTGCATGTAATTATTGTACATGATATATATACTGTTGTACATATTGTAAACAAAAATGCAACCTGAAATTTATTTTTGTGGTCATAAGTTTGAGAAGTTGTGCACAATTTTCTTATGACTATTTTTGCATCTGAAATCTTTAGTTCTTAAATGCATCCTATTCATTTTTTGTTTAATTGTTTGGATTCATTTTGGATTGGTTGAGTTTTAACGGTTGTTTCTTATATTTAGCATCTGTAGCAAGACATCTGTACATGAGATCACCCGCTGGTGTGGGTGCCCTTACCAAGATCTACGGCGGAAGATACCGACGAGGAACCAGACCCTCCAGGTTCTGCAGGGGCTCTTCTAGTGTAGCACGAAAAGCCCTCCAAGCTTTGGAGAACCTTAAATTGGTTGAACAAGATGCTAATGGGTAATTTGAATTCAATATTTCTTTCACTTAAAACTTCTGACTTGATTATTGTGAAGAAACATTTTGCAGCAGTTGTACCTTCCCCTCCCACATTTTTAGGTGTTCACAAACAATGAATTTCGCTAAATTATCAGGAATCGAAATAAGTTATCAACATTAAACTAAAATTTTTGATATAATTTTTCTTTTAAAAATTATTATTTGGGTACTTGGAAGTATTGAAGGTTTTCGTATAGCTCCTTCTTCATATACACAAGTTTTTGAAATTTTGATGAATCTCGACTTTTAGACTTGGAAAAACATGTTTTTGAATTATGTCTGTCCACAAAATTAGCTAGACAGGTAAAATTTGATATTTAATTTCTATACTGAAATTGTAGATTTGTATATAAGTGTCCAAATCTGTCAAAAGGTAGACTTGTCTTTGTACAAGTCAGACATGACACATTTCCGCTGAAACACTTATTTCTTCTTTTTTGGCATCTGATTTCACCATTCTTAATTTTCTATTATAAAATAATTCTACAATATTTTTAATATCTTAAGCACTTTTCTTATAAATTTATTTTATTGTTCGACTAATCACTTATTTTACTTCTCGGTATTTATTTGGCCTGATTCATTATTTATGAAGTTTAGCTTTTTTTATTTGAAACCTGTGTCATGTCTGAAAAGTGAATGTAGAAACTCAAAATCATTTTTAGATGTCTTACTTACCGAAGGCGTGGCACAGTATTGCCTAGAATAGCTGTTGTGCCAAAAAACCACAACAAACAAACTCAAAATTGTATGAGCTATGCAAAATTGTAGAACTGGATCAAAATTTCGACTAAATTTATCAGTAGAAACAGTTATTTCTGTGTATTATGTGATGTAGCTAAATATAAGATTGTGTTCTAGAAGTGCACAAGAAAAAACTGAAGATAGGGACACTTCTGCCTTCTTATGCTTAATGCTGCTGTGATAATAGATACTGATATTTTATTTAATACAGAAAATTGAATGTTTCGAATAAAAGTGTGTCTGATATTTGGAGGTCTATGTCTCTACGAATTTATCTACATTTCGTAATTGATTTCATTTATTATTGTAGTTACTAGCTTATGTCATTTTGTCTGTAGTTAACTTGTTAAAAAAAAAAAATGTGAATTTCAAGCACACATGTATTGATTATTACTTGTTAACTTTGGAGCTTCTTTATTTTTCAGTGGAAGGAAGTTGTCCAACCAAGGTCGAAGAGATTTGGATAGAATTGCCAGCCAAATTAGGAAATCATAGATGTATACTGTTCAAAAAATAAAGTATTGAAAAAAACAATTCCTCTTCTGCTTAATTTTTTCAGAATTTTGTTTCTTAACATTTTATGCAACAAAGAGAATCCAGTGTGTATTTAAATATCTGATTTGATTTCAAAGTGTTTCACTCGTCTTATTATGAAGTGATAATATAAGATTCAAATTTTATACTACTCATGGATATGTGCAAGAGTTGCTCAAGAGAAAAATCTAGGACCTGGATATTCCAGAATTCTACATGTGTTACTTTCTCAAATCTGGAATCTTTTAAGTTTGTAAAATCTTAATTTTTTTTTTTTTTTTTGAGCATATAAATTATTTAAAATTAGGCAGGGGGCGGTTAAAAAGGGTTCACATTTTTTTTTTTTTTGCCCAGAAAAAAAAATTGATAATTGTCTTGAATAAAATATCTTAAATTGTTTGGCTGAAGTATTTGGATAAAAAGTTTGCTGTAGAGATGCACTGTATTCGGAACAGATTAAATTAGTTTTGAAAATGAATTCAATTGTGTGGATGATAATACATGTGGAATCTACTCAAAAAATCCCTCAAGAACTTGGAGGTAATGGTATTTGGGGAGTAAGTTTTTAAAACTTTTTGAGCCATTCAACTTCCTGTTAGTAATTCCTCATCTCCAAAACCTGCTAGCTTGCAGACTTCAGATTAAAAATAAATTAATACTTAAAGGGTTAATTGATAACTTGGGAAAAAAATAGAAATCTAGTTATTCCCTGAACTTGACATCCTTTGTGAAGCAAGATAAGCTGCACTTAATATTTTTTAAATTGTTCAGATTACAGAAAGGTCAATATCTTGGAAATGACAAAGTAAAATACTTTTAGTAAAATAAGTTTTGAAATGTATTCTTTTTGTTTTATTAATAAACTTGGGGGGGAAATGTGTTGGTCACCATATTTTAAATTGTTTGATACAATCGCCCTGATCATATTTTTGACTAAACTGATATGTTACTCAATATTTGATTTATGGTGCAAGTTTTTAATTTCGGAGAAATTAAATACATGTTTTTAATTGCTGGAACATATTGCAAGTGATTATGATCCAGATTTAGTGAAATTTTCCCATTACCTTACTCAAATTTTGTTTTACAGCAAATGTCAATTACAAGGGTAATATGACATTGTAGAACAGCCATAAGCCTTTTTACATTTTTTGGCGTTCATTCTAATTGAGCAAAAATGTGAAGTTTTTTTTGCCAGGAAATCCCTCTTGGAACCATACATAAGGATATTAAGAATAATTCATCGAAAAGCTGGACAGTTACTAAAATTTGCTACATTTTTATGAGTAATTTTTTCTATAATAGCAGTTAATCTCGACCTGTTAATTTACATGTTTCAGGATCAGATTTCGTTTTTGAAGAGTGAAGTGAAAACCATTCTCATCTACAATCAAAATGTATTGTTGATCATACTAAACTTTAGTTAACATAGAAAAATGCACAGAACTAATTATAGTATGTTCTTGGATTCTGAAACCCCCTTTTGTGCATTCGCCAGCCGGAGTTTTTACCAAAATAGGGGAAAAGTGAAGAATGGAGGGGATTTACATTTCACTTGGCGTGATCTAACAAAGAACTCCGGAAATGCGCTCATCTTATTTGTTGCCTGACGCCCCTTTACGGTGTAAAATCGTCCAAAAGTGCTAGTCTTGGGATATTTAAATTAACTATATCTAGCCTTCCCAAAAAAGCAAGCTTAAATTTCTTTAAAAGTGTTAACAGACCAGTAAGGTCCTCTTTAACCTTCTCCTTGCAACCCTCTGAAATTATTGGGCAAAAAATAAATTTTAATAACTTTTTTTAAAACTTGCATTTTTCTTCACTGATGAAATGATTAGAAAATTCGTGTTGATATAATGTGTTCTTGTATTGCATTTTATATTCTAAAATTGTCGGTCTTCACCTGTGGCAGTTTTCCTAATTTTGGAAGTAAAGGCCCAATCGTCCATGCATTATCAAGAATTGATTTTGCAATAAAACTACCAAAGTATATTGCAGGCAGTAAGCTTTTATTGATGTTTACTTTCAAATGCATAAGCAGGATTGCTAAAAAATATGAAACATTAGAAAAAATATTACTTTTATACTTTGAAACAATCTTATTGTTGCCATATCAAAATGATTCAGTTTCTCAAATTTATATCAAATATTGTTACCATTTTATATAATTTTCTATCCTCATTTCAAAATTAGATTTTATTATTGACATACCCAAATAGAAATTTTGCAGCAAAATTAATTTGTTGTAACCCCTTCCTGGCTTTGCCCGAGCGAGTGCAAATCGTGCAATATAAAATTTTACACTGTAGCGAGCCCTCCACGAATTATTCTTTATATGCTTGCTTTGATTTTTGTTGACATTTCTAGCCACTAGATGGTAGCACTATACTAAATTGCAGGTTGAAAGTGAACTGTTCTAAGATCTGTGTTTTTTTTTTTTTTTTTTGTAAGAATATGTAGATAGTAGTTGATTTTTTTATCCAATTTTTTATTAACGTGGCTTGTGTGCAGCCTGATGATTCTGATTTAGATGATATTGAAGATTATTGCTTAGATATTTCAGAATCGTATTCTTCCGAAATTGAATTTTCTTCTGAAACCGATAGCGATTTGGGTGCAAAATTGACATTTTTTGACCCATAAACTCGGGATAAATTGAGCCTGGAAGGGGTTAATGTCAAATAACACTGTTTACAATTTTTTTTTAATGAACTGTATTAACTTGAAAATTCTGTAATATCAAACAGTTCATGAGTATACTTGATGCAAATAATTTTATTCTGTTTTTTTTTTTTTTTAAAAAAGGAACAGTTTTTAATATAGACCATTACCAAAAAATTTTTTTAAAAAAGATTGTTGTGTTATTAAGCTAACAAATCTACTCCCAAGAGAAATAAATCATTATTAATTCTGTTTTTTACTTTCTCGTATACAAAGAGAAAGTATTGTAATTGTCAAAAAATTCGAACTCGAGATTTTGACGAATCTCCACGTTTTAGACCTCCCTGAGTCCGAAAAACACAATTTTGGAATTATGTCTGTCTGTGAACACGATAACTCGAAAACTATTAGAGCTACGGGGATGAAATTTGGTATGTGGTCTTTAAACATAATTTGTAGGTTTCTATCAAATTTTGGACAAAATCCGTCAACGGGAAGTCTGTCTATTTGTATGTTCAGGGTCATGCGAACGCTATAACTCAAAAACTTGAAAAGCCAGATGGATAAAATTTTATACACAGTTTTATCGTCATGAATGTAGGTCCGTATAAAATTTTGGGCCAAATCCGTCAAAGGGTTGACTGTCTGTCGGTCTGTATAATCGCATACTTGTTCAGATTGGAAACTAACTCCCTGCGCATGCCTACTAGTGGCAATGCCTGTGCAAGGAAGGGACGCTCCGAAACTTGGCAGTTTGCCAAAAACAAATTCTGGAGTGATTTTGTAAGGAAGCAAACATTTAGGGAGTCTCGCCAGGTTCTGTTGCGCAAAAGAATGAGCACAGGATTTGAATTTGTTTGGATCCTTCAAACCACGCGTGGTTCCAACTTTGGTTTACTTGCGACGGAAGTTTATTTGACGTCTTTTATTATTCTAGTTTTCTCTACATGTGTTAGGAGTATACGAGAAAGTTTAGGGGAGACCACTCCCGCTGGTTTCATACGACATTCATTTTTATAAACAACATTGGTTATCATTTCTTTTTCCTATAGAGTTTTCAGAAATGAAATTTTAATTTCTGGCAACTTGATTAGTTTTACTACAACAAAATGTGTTCAATCATTATTTGCTTTGAATAAGAAATTGCAGGGAACTACTATGCTATAGTAGAATATTTAGGCTCGTAATTGTAATTTAATATTAATAATATTTGAAAAGTTATGGCTTGAGAAAGCAAACTTATTTTTATATTATTTTAATTCAATCATTTTAGTACCTCTGTTTGGTATTGATAAGGTTTACTATAATGTTGCTGTAGTATTCTCATTTCTTCTGCATAGGCTATGAACCTTTTTCATATTGGATAGATATTTTCTTTGTAATGAATAAATATTTTGCCCAACAGGAAGAGATGCAAATTTATTCAATCAGAGATAGTACGGTAATATTTTGTTTCTATTTTTACGTGATGTATACGTATATTTTACTAATGTTTAATTGCATTAGTTCTTAGGATTCTTAAATTTACTCATTAGTTGAATTGAGGGATTGTTTCTTAGTTGAATATACAAATATTTCCAAATACTTTTTATAGCAGTCATTTCTTGAGGGGAAAAAACAAACGATTCTTTCCAAAATATACAACCATATAAAATTTAAAATTAATTTTAAACAAAATGGTAAAAATAATTACAAAATTTTTTAAATCTACATAATAATTCGCAGTTTATCTTTAATATAAAGTTTGCCAGGGCTGTTGACTTGTGTCCAAAGGAAAAAAAAAGGGCTCCACTCATTTTCAGGTGAATTTGAAAACACAAAAAGAAATTAATAAAAATAATGTTTTGCAATTTATACATTATTTTAAATTGGACATGTTCCATGTTTTAATTTGAATCTGTAGGCAGCCGTTGTAAATCAAATGAAATCCCAAAATGAAATTAATCTAAAAATACTGAAAAAAAATAATCGTGAGACCTCCCCTCAATCTGCTTAGAAAATGGTTGCCCTCAAGAGTAGAGCTGGGTGGTTACCAGATTTCAATATCGTGATATATCATCTAAAATAAATCAATATTTCTCAATATATCGAAATTTTATTTATTTATTTGAATTATAAATTGCCTTTTAACACACTGGCTAATCAAAATTAATCCAAATAACTGGAATTTTCAGTTCATATCTTGCTTAATTTTCATTTGAAACAATAAACATTTTTTTGCCTTTTCCTTTATTAAAATAATAAAAAATAATGGTGATAATCTTTTCATCAGAGTTTACAATGCTGAACTAGCAGTTCGTTTAAGAAAAGTTGAAACTCCCAAACTATCATAATATTTAATACCATCATTCCTTAAAATAATAGAGTGATTTTTAAAATTTTGGTTTCAATAGTGCTGATTTATTGAACATCAGTTTAGTTTATTGCATCTTTCACAAAAGAAAAAAAACTATAGTAATGCCTTTAACAACCTAAATTAAGTAGTTTCAAATAAATCCTGAAAGAAAAGTCAAAAGTTATTAAAATTAATTCACTACTTGAATAAACTAAAATTCTTATTTTATTTTTAAAGTCTATGAGCCAATAATTTAATGCAAAGAGGCAACTAGAATTATAACACAATTGGTACATAACTGATCGCAATTAGACGAAATAAAAGCAGTTGCATTGTGTGTGTTCGGAAAGTTTGCAGGAACAGAAAATAAAAAGGAATCCTAAAAATAATTCTTTTTAATGTATTCCAAAATTCAAGGGAAAATTAGCACAAAAACCTCACTTCTTTCGAGAAAAATTTTTTTTGACTAATGTAAGCCAACACAGGTTACTATCACCACAAAGAAGCTTTGGCTCCAGTTTTGGCGTTAAAATAACGATGCTTCGAAATGATAT
Source organism: Araneus ventricosus (assembly GCA_013235015.1). Taxonomy (NCBI): domain Eukaryota; kingdom Metazoa; phylum Arthropoda; class Arachnida; order Araneae; family Araneidae; genus Araneus; species Araneus ventricosus. The sequence goes on along the minus strand of BGPR01001973.1, from coordinate 25,935 downwards.
CGAGAATATTATCAGAGTCAGTTGGACTTGGCTTCAATACTTAATAGTTCTTTGCATCGAATCGAAATAATCAATAACAGTTATGTGGATAATCTCTACAGGAAATGAAAAACAAAATCATGAATTCAATTAGTTTCAATGTTTGTGCGAGGAAATCAAAGAGAATTTATGCAGAAAAAAGAAAACCATAGAAAGAAAAAGAATTCAACCACAAGAAAGCAAACATAAATTTCTGTTTGGAAAAGTTGGGAGTTCGAGATTTGGCAATCTATCGCTCAAAATTTATCTTCATAATCGCTCAAAATTTATCTTCATATCGAGATCACATTGAACAGATGCCTTTCAATATTGGATATTGGTATTTGAGATTGAAGTTAATATTGTAACATCGTTGGGGATTCAGCTTTTGTGAATATGGCGTGGTTCTCGATATGAATTAACTTAGCTCATTCAGTCAGCGGAACATCGTAAAACTGTCTCAATGGACCTTATGCACAGTTTGGGTTCAAGAGTGTAGAAAAACAGCTGTGGCGGGATAAACAAAGTGAACGCCTATTCTTGACTATGTATAATCGTCATATAAATTGACGATTGAAATATCAATTTAAATTTTTACCTTCGATTTTTTAGCGAAGTATTTCGTCAGAAAATTTTATTGATAAAACTAATTTACCTATCATAGTCGATTAAGGACGATTTTTTGTAATCTTTATCTCTACAGAAATAAGATAGTGGTTCTTGCAACGATGCATTCTTGTGTATTGTCACAACTTGAAATAAGTGAATTTTCGCTTTGTATGGAAATAGTTTCTTTTGCTTTTTTAAAAACTGATTTCTTCTGTGTTGATAATATGCTTTTTTGTAACACTTGGTGTAGATACTTTTTATGTAAAATGTAAAATTCGCTTATAATATATACTGTTTTATAGAAAATTAAAATTTTTTCTTAATAGTATATATTTCTGACCATAAAGGTAGAAACGCAGAATTATTTATGTCCGATTTTTTTTTAAATTTGTGCTGTAGCTTTTTTTTTTGTATCCTTTGTTTGCTTTAATGGCTGTTGTGCGTTATATTCTTTCCTAATTTTTTATGCAGTTCTTCAGATAAATGTTATGTTTTTTTTCTGGCATTTTATTACGATTGCCTTAAAAAGGAAAGAAATGGCTAAATTTCTGTATGTAATGCTTCATTCTTCATTAAATGCATTTTACATGTGATTGACTTTCTATACATTTCTGAAAAAAAAAAAGGTTTACAGGCTCTTTTTGATTTCTAAACCTATAATTAAAAATATTTTCTTAAGTTGTATCGAGTAATAAAACTAAACTACAAATACTCTAAATTTTCACTGGTTTATTTAAATTAAAAAAATTATCAGGTCATGCATCCAAATGAAAAAAAGGTTATTTTCTTTAGAGTAAAAAAATGTAATAATTTTTATTCAATTGATATATCGATTTAAAAAAAAAAATGACATCGAAAAATCGATTTTTAAAAAATATTGATTTTTTTCGATAAATCGAAAATCGGCAATCGGCACAGCTCTACTCGAGAGCAGAAATTCACAAGTATTTAAAAAATTTCTGATAATCAAAAAGAATCACTAGTAAAGGAAGTCTACAACAGATTCATAACTTTTAAGTTAGATAGGTACTTAAACGTTTACAATTTTCAGAAATGTCATACAAAATACGCTGGGTTCCCACTTATGTCTGTTACACCCCCTTAACTTCTAAACGGTGACAGCTTAGGCCATAAAGTTGGTGTCTAGGTATAGTAAAAAGGCTATGCGCTACTCGATGAGACAACTTACAAGGCCATCTA
>BGPR01001973.1:0-24098 GCA_013235015.1 Araneus ventricosus | reverse complement strand
TAAAAAGGCTATGCGCTACTCGATGAGACAACTTACAAGGCCATCTATCGACAAATTTCGGAATTAGCGGTCCTAAAAAGGCTATGCGCTACTCGATGAGACAACTTACAAGGCCATCTATCGACAAATTTCGGAATTAGCGGTCCTATCTCGTAAACAGTGAAAGATACGAGAAAAAAGTCAATTAGAAAGTTGTAGAGCACTCTCGATTTAGTACGAAAATATACCTTGCGCATATTAATACTCAAAACAGAATGCAAAAAAAAATGAACATTTGTTTGGTCACGATTTTGAAAATTGTCATGTCATAAAGAGTGGAAGAAAGAAACTGAGACACGTCCCTGTCTTCCGGATCATTTATTTATATTGCTCAAAATGCTCTCCGTTAGCCACTATACACATTTGCACTCTGGACTGGATTTCTCGCTGCACATTGTGCAATATGGCAGATGTTACGGAGGTACAATTATCAGTAATGCGTCGTCGAAGATCCTGCAATGTTGGCGGAAGGGTCGCATATACCTGCCCTTTTATGTGTGCCCATTGGCAAGTCAGGTGAGCGCGGGGGTCACTCTACGAAACCACCATACCCGATGACTTGATTCTGGAATGTCTCCATTAGGTACTGCTTGACGTTTGAAATCTTATGCGGAGGGGCGCCGTCATGTTGGAACCATACATTTCGGAGTTGGTGTAACGGTAGATTCTCAACAAAGTCGGTTATTACATCCTGAAGAAACTCCAGGTACTCCAGGTGTTAACGTTCCCTCGTAAAATACTGGTCTAGTGAGCCTGTCATTAAAAATCCCTCACCTAACATTAATCGACCAGCGTAGTTGATGTCGAACTTCGACAGCATTTCTCGGATTTTCCAGCTACCAGGTATGAACGTTCTGTCTATTGAACATTCCGTTACGCGAAAAACATGTCCCATCCATCGATATTATGTCTGCCAGGAATGTTGGGTGGTCCTCTAAGTTATTCATCACAAAGTTGCATCACGTGTAACGTCTCTCAGTATCTCTTGGCAGCAATCCCTGCACAGGTGTGGATCGATATGGATTAGCTTCTGATTCATTCTGGATTGTCCAAACGCGGCTTTTTGAGAGCCTGACACAATTTTCACTGATAATTTTTGTGCTGCTCTGAGGATGGGCGAGAGCGTATGCTAGCACATCTTCAGGTTGCAGTTTGCGTCCTACATTACGATGTCTTCGAACTTGAGGGCGGCTGGTGTTGTGTAGAGTTTTTCTTGGATTAGGAATTTCTCAAAATTAATTAAACTCTGATATAAATTGTTATATTCTAGTTATTTTAACTATTAATATTATTTAAACGCTTTGTAAAATACGAAATTAAAAGCGAAAATGAATATCAGATAAAGGCTTTTTTTCAACTTCAAGCTGTGAGAATCGTCTAGGTCATTCACTTTTTCATCTTGGGAGGTTTGCACCAACCCCCCCCCCCCCCCCTCCGCCCGACAGAATGTCCCGTTCTAAAGAAAATAAAAATAAAAATTACTGACTCTGCGAAGAAAAGTCCATTCGTGCGAGTTAGGGATTCGCATCCCTGGGAAAATGACTTTTGCTGTTTGCAAACTACAGCTGTGGAATTCTTTATCTAATCACAAACTTATAGCTTTGGCCACCTTAGCTTGCTATTTCCCTCGAAGAAATCAGGATCCATCCCTATTTTCCTGACCTCTTGAACTAAAAATTGCTGTGTTTTCGAGCGTTTGAGCGGCTGATCCCTGTATATGTTTTTCGAAATTTATCCGATGTCGAGTCGGAGATTAAAAGTGAATAAATCTGTCACGGTGCTCTATTGGATCCTAGTCTTTTTAGGGTTGTAATATTAATTGCAAGAGACATCACGTAGTTTGACATAATTTTGGTTTTTTAGCCGCCAATGAGAAGTTTAAAAAACTAGGAACTTGGGTGAAGGACAGAAAGAGAGAGGCTTTTGACTTTGAAAAAGGCGAATGCAATAAAACTGAGGGGAGAATAGCGGTGTTTTCTCGGGCTAGGCCCGGGGTGCCTGAAGGAAGTGGCGTGCGGGTCTGCGATGTGAGAACGCATACGGACATGGTAAAATGCTGAGAGCCGTACGATGCGTGAAGTAAAGGTCGTAAAACCTCATATTGAAGCATCTTCATTACTAAATGGCGGCATTCAATATTTCCTGTCGGTGCTATGGCAAATGCAGACGAACATCACCGATCAACCCGACGAGCAAAAGTATGAATATGATATTTTTCATGCGTCAAGACCCATTCACGTTATAGGATTGTGTCGCGTAAAAATCCACATTTATTTAATCCGGACAATAGCATGATGAGGCCGGTGCTACATCAAATTACCTGCTGCGAAATTTTTCCTTTTGTTGTCTTTATTGACTGCGTGAACCATCAGTGCAACATCTATGTAAATTAAAACTCGTTAAACTTTTCGCCTATAAAACAACTGCAAGATCCTACGCGCTTGTATAGACAATTGAATAATATACATCATGTGTTCCTGGATTCTTCACATGGTGCTGCTGTATACAGATAAGTGTTTGACTTACTATTTTGGATATTTTGAATTAATAGAGTCCTGTTTCAGTGTAAGAAGGTTTAAAATATTAAATTGTAGATGGTTTTTGTTTTAATCAGATATAAAAGATTTTCATTTTAGTGAGCAGGATTATTCTGTTGTGATGCATGTATAAATAAATTAATATTGATATGATTCTGCTAAAAGTTAATTGACATTAAATTCCTAGTAAGTAATATGTTATATTTATTTTAAATCAGTATGTCTGAATTCATGATGCAGACGGAAATTAATCTAGGGATGAAGCTTGCAAATGAAGTATTTAATTCCAGATATATTAAATTGAAATTTTATTCTAAATAAGATGAATAGATTTCCATAACATGAGTTTTGATAAGGTTGGATGGCAATGTAATGCATCATATATATAGTCCTTACATTTAGCAATATTGTATTGTTTTACATAACCAGCGGGAGTGTTCTCCCCTAAACTTTCTCGTATACTTCCCCCAAAAGGTGCCGTTTCTCCTTCCCCCGCGTGGATAAAAAATTCGAACCTACTGCTATCCAAAATCCAATGACTATCAGAAGGTTTTTTTCTTTATAGTGATTGAAAAATATCTAGGTAAAGAATTCAAAGAGATGCGTACCGATTAAAACGCATCTATCGCACACTGCTAGGTTTTACTCTTGCCGTCTCAAGGACAAACTGACGTAATCGCTTCTTTCGCGAGCACAGACGATTGCTTCCGTACGCGTGTGCGTGGAGATGGCGGATTGGTTTCAATGGTAAATTATACAGACCGACAGACAGTCAATCCTTTGACGGATTTGGCCCAAAATTTTATACGGACCTACATTCATAAAGATAAAACTATGTATAAAATTTTATCCATCTGGCTTTTCAAGTTTTTGAGTTATAGCGTTCGCATGACCTTGAACATACAGACAGACAGACCTCCAGTTGACGAATTTTGTCCAAAATTTGATAGAAACTTACAAATTATGTGTAAAGATCACAAACCAAATTTTATCCCCGTAGCTCTAATGGTTTTCGAGTTATCGTGTTCACAGACAGACAGACATGATTCCAAAATTGTGTTTTTCGGACTCAGGGAGGTCTAAAACGTGGAGATTTGTCAAAATCTCCACGTTTCTCGAGTTCGAATCTCCAGTTCGAATTTTTTGACGATTACAATACTTTCTCTCTGTATACTTCTTATACGAGAAAGTAAAAATGATACCTATCGATGACAATATCCGTATGCAACAATTGTTGATTCTGAGCGGGATATCGGTCATTGTGACCACTAAAGTACTTATTATGTAAACGGGTATTTAAAGGATGTTTCGATTAGGGGTTAAATATATAATATTGTTTAAAATCTTTCAATTAAAATTTTGGAGTAATGCGTTAGCAATCATTTTCATTTATTTATTGTTAAACTAGCCGCCTTCGGAGACCAGCTTGCTCGCCGGGAGTATGATTTCAATTGAATCTTGCATCATTTTATATTCATGGTTCCCTTATAAACGTAATTTTAAACTTCAGATTGTGGTAGAAATTTAACCCATGTCCTATTAGTGACCTTGGACCTCTTCTGTTCATTATCGACATAAATGTTCCTAATGGAGCCAAATAACTGACCATGTCATGTAACCTCTAATTCCATGTTGTCGGCACTATCTTCACTTTCTTGTTCCTCTTGTAAAATATGCATTTGATTTCAGCATTAAACTGACGCGGCACATTTTATGGCCAGCGGTATGTTAGCTGGATTAAAACATGCTGAGAAAAGAATGAAACATAGCAAACATAGCCATTCAGCTTAATGGATATATTTCGTAATGTAAGCAAAGCAGTATCTAGGAGAGCTTGATTTACAGATTTCACAAAAATCTTGATGAAATAAAATATGAAAACAAAATATATTAGGATCCTATCTCAGATTACAACAATGAAAGCTAAATAGACATTTAAATATTTGTTTAAACAATGAAAACGGTTTGAGTTGCGTTGCAACAATGAAAGGTATTGTAAATTATGCCAAAAAATATTTTTAAAAATTTATTATAATTAGAGAAAAAATTGCACGTCAACTTAATTCATATCATTGAAAAGGAAATTGTTTGCGCTTTCAGTTAGTGTAAAAATGATTTTTGTGCTCTAATAGTTTCGAAAGTTATTAAGGAAAAACGCAAAAATTTCGTTTTTAATTAATTAATTTTTAAAAATTGATCATTTTTATTTAATTAAAATTTTAACAAAAAGGGCTCCGAGGTTACATTCCCACCCTCCAAAGTATGTTTGTACCCAATTTCGTAGCTCTAAGTCCCGCGGTCTGCCCTGTAGAGGACCAACATGATTACGTACTTCTTTCAACAAAATACTCACTTTTTCTGTCAACCCATGTTCAATTGCTGCCATCCAAAAATTTAAAAACTAAAGAACGATTTAAAAAAAAAATCTTAAGCAGAATATGAGCTTCTAATCATGTTGAAGAAATGATTGATTATTATTTTATTAGCATAAAACAGATAACACGTTTGTTGTGAGATAGATGGCGACACTAATGACAGATTGATCTGGGGGAAAAACAAGCGCATAAGATTTGATTTGAAAGTGAATGAAAGCTTCCGAGTTCGCCGAGCTTCGATGCAAATTTCATCTCGATTAATAATAATAATAATAAAAAAAAAGAATGATGAAAAAAAATTCTTATTACTTTTTCAAACACCTTCTAATCAATTTGATAGATCTGTAATGTTTCTTGAATAAAATTGTCTTGCAATTTTTGGGGTCAGAATTAACATAAGAAAGCTTTTTCAATTGGAGATTGTGAATACTTACGGGGTTTTATAACGAAATTTAGAGAACACAGAGTTAGGGCTTTAGATACCTTGACAAGTACTGCTATCCTGTGTTAACTACTGTTCAGCAACAGATTCCGAGACTACCACTTTTGGACGATTTTACACCGGAAAGGGGTGTCAGGCAATGAGTCATATGAGTGCAATTCCAGAGTTCTTGGTTAGATCACGCTCAGTAAAAAGTAAACATCACCCTTCTATTCTTCATTTCCCCCTATTTTGATGAAAATAACTCCCCCCGGCGCATGCGCAAAAGCACGGAGGGTTTCTGAATCCTTTGCTAATTGATCTTTTCAGCTATTTTCTCAAACACACCACACAGTAGCAGCACATCTTAAACTTTTTCGCCTTCGTCGGCTTTATAGCAAACACAATCTTCTTACATATTTTACAGCATTTATTTGAAAAGTGACGGATTCCTCTATATCGAATAGTTTATAACTCTTTTTATGCCGATAATTACATTCTATTTTAGTGAGCGTGTAGAGTTGCAGCAGTTTGACTTTATCTTTTTTTGTAGATAATGTTTGGCATTAAACGGCGGCTTGTGTCTCCTCTCGGTGAAACGAAAATTTTGCAACCCACTTTTCCCTAAAAAATTTTACCACGATTTCGATACGTGAAAATAAATCAGAAAATGAAACATAAATTAATGATTAATAAAATAATTGAATTTAAAATATTTGTACCGAGAATTTTAATGAAAATTTTTATGTCAAGCGAGATTTTCTCAACTATTAATATTGATATTGAAAGATCTGAAAGAAAAGGCGTTTTAAAAGTTCCTGCGACTCCAATCTATATATACAGTGACTCCCAAAAGTGTTCGTACACTTACGATTTTCAATGAAATAGGGCTCTATCCATTAATTAAAATTAATATTTCAGAATAGGTAGTTAATAATAAGATCTATAATCTATTCTTAACAAAACTACATGAAGTATTTTAAAAACACAGTAAAACTCTTTATTTTTAAGAAATGAATAATCAAAAAGTAACAAAAATTTTATCTCACAAAAGTCTTCGTACACTTTAAAAAAATGGCTATTTATTCTATTCTATTCTATTTATTATTTAAAAATGGCTCGTAGTCGTAAAGAAACAACAATCAGCATTCGAAAATTGATTATTTTCCATCATAGTAGTGGTAAATCAGTTCGGAATATTGCTAAATTATTTAATTTATCCCATTCTACAGTGCAGTATGTGATAAAACGCTTTAAAGAAGAAAATCGGATAGATAGCAAGGTAAGAAAATGTCGACAGGCAAAGTTAACAGAACGTGATCAGAGATTTATAATTAGAAAATTCGTGAAAAATCCACGTTTGAGTGCTTTAAAAGTTTCTGCAGAATTTTATGAAAAATTTTCTACTTCAATTTCACCTGAAACTGTTCGACGAGTTCTCAGAGGAGCTGGATTAAATGGGCGTCTGCCCGTAGAAAATGTTTTGTTAGTGCAAGAAACGGAAAGCTTAGGCTTTACTTCGGAAAATCAATGTTAAATAAACCCGAAACGTGTTGGAATAATGACTTAAAGCAATTTTAACATTTTTGGTTCCGAAGTATAATGGTATGGAGAAGAAAAAATGAGGAACTTAATCCCAAGAACTTAGTTGGAACAGTTAAGTATGGCGGTGGAGGTGTCCTTGTGCGTGGGGGCATGTCAGCATCAGGACTAGGTAATTTGGTATTTTGTGAAGGCATAATGAATCATGCTCTTTATTTAAATATTTTAAGAGACAATTTAAAATTATCAGCCCAAAATTTGGGTACTAGAAAAAACTTTGTTTTCTTTATCAAGATCGATTCTAAGCACACGGCTCTCAACGTTCGCCTCTAGTGTCTCTACAATTTTCCACAAATTTTGAAACACCACCTCAATCGCTAGATTTAAACCCAATACAACATATTTGGAGAGAACTGGAGGTTAGAGTACGAAAACACGACATTAAAATGAAAAGCGAAGTAAAAACAGTAATGATGGATGAATGGATGAGCATTGATACAGAAATTACAAAAAAACAAAAAAAAAAAAAAAAACCCTTGTGAAATCTATTCCCAAACGTTTAAAAGCTGTTGTGGATGTTAAAGGATATCCTACTAAATATTAATTTAACGAAAAATTAGAATATTTACTAATATGTAGAGATTTTTTTAAAGTGTACGAAGACTTTTGTGATATAAAGTTTTTGTTACTTTTTGATTATTGATTTCTTAAAAATAAAGTTTTACTATGCTTTTAAAATATTTCATGTAGTTTTGTTAAGAATAGATTATAGATCTTATTATTAAATACCCATTCTGAAATATTAATTTTAAATAATGGATAGAGTCCTATTTCATTGAAAATCGTAAGTGTACGAACACTTTTGGGAGTCACTGTATAAAAGAGGAAAGTGTGTGTTTGTTCGGTTTTTGGTTCTTTATGCACATCCACGCTGACTACCAAATTTGGCACAGTGATGGATTTTCACAAGAGGGAGCTAATGCCGTAAAAATTATTTTAAAATTCGAATTAGATATTTGATTATTTAACTAAATAACGAAAATTAAGCTATTTTCAGACATTTTCGCCAATAGCTTCTGAAATACTTATGTTCTGAAAATTATTTTTACATCACCTTAAAGAACAAAAAATTATCTTTTTAATGATACCAATTTAATTGTTGTACAATTTTTCTGTAACTGTAATTAAAGTTTCAAAATTCATTTTAATCTCAAATTGCAACACTGCTATTATTGTTATAAAATAAAATTCAAACTAATTTATTGTTTCATCAAATCCTTTATTCACGTGTTTTTACCACTGTTAAAGCTAAGAAAATATTGCTTTTTTGATGAAAGTAGACTTCTTACTTCCGCTGTTATTTCGTAGCATGCACTTAACTTCCGTTTTTATTTCGTAGCTTTTAATATGCACTCAAATATCCAATGACGTTAGTTTAGTTACTACGCGATGTTTTTTTTTAAATTTCACAAAATTTTGAATGATCCTAATCAGTGTGCGGCGGAGCATTTGATTGTCTATTTACTTTTACATTTTCTATATTTTGAAAGTTTGTTTCTGGAATGACAACGTTGTTTAAAAAGAGTAGAAAAATGCTTTTTCATATTTGAGTTTCAGTTTGACTTTATAGTATTGATAGAGAGTATTTATATTAATTTTTTACTTTAGAAGAGTATTTATATTTAGTTTATAGATTAGCAAACACATCTTTAGAGTGGGTGTACAAGAAATAATTTACAGAGAATTTCAAACACCCGGATAGGTTTTGAAAAATTGGGAAAATTGAAATTAAAGCATGCCTCCAAAGAAACGGGTTTCCCTTGTTAATTCTTCAGTTGGAAAAAAAGGACTATTCATTTAAACCATACAGTTATAAGGTGATAAAAAGGCTATATTTTAAAGCTTTAATTCAACAAGAAAGGATTTAAAGAAGATTTACGTTTGTTGAAGAAAGTTGGTGACAATATTTTTAGGGGAAAAATAAAACAGGAGGCCGGTATATGAAAAATTATGGATCCCAACCAACGCCGGCTTTTCAGCTAGTATTATTATGAAAGATCCCATTTAGAAAAACTCTCGCTTAAAATAGGAGTTCTCGACCTCTTAAGTGTCTGGAACTCTATATCGTGGCTCCTTTCTGTGAATTTAGCATTTCAAATAATTCATATGTAATTGCATTTTGTGTTGATTTATGTACAGTCATGCCCATAAATTATGAAGATTTGAGAATCTCAGGAAAAAAAAACGCACTAGACCAGTAATTTCTGTTGAAATAGAGCTAAAAACATCTCCTGGAACAACATGCTTGTATTCCAAGCTGAAATAACGCCACTAGACTGCGCAGAAAGTAACTTGTACAAAAGAGTTGGTGAAGAGTAATAAAGATGAAATTTAGTTAAGCATAGTTATTTGTAAAATATTTTTTAAACAGAATGGTTTTCTGTCTGAATTCAAGATGTCTGAATGAATTTCGCTACTAATACGGCCAATTCAAGCTCTCTTATCCGATGTCAAATGGGATGAGCCTATTTAATTTTGGTATTCATTGTGTCTCTTACAGTAGGAAAAAGGATTTTACGTCACAGCACTATGTAGAACATGCTGTTAGACGTTAGTTGACATGTGCAGTTATTGTATGTTCTCGGATTCTGAAACCCTCCGCGCTTTTGCGCATGCGCCAAATGGAGTTATTTTCACCAAAATAGGGGAAAAGTGAAAAATGGAAGGGGAGATGTTTACATTTTACTAAGTGTGACTCCGGAAATGTGCTTATCTTACTCGTTGCCTGTCACCCCTTTCCGGAGTAAAATCATCCAAAAGTGCTGGTCTCGGGATATTGAAACGATCAGTACATAACGTCGTATTAAATTATTCCTTTGAAGAATCTGTCATAAGCATAGTCAATGTTTTTCCGGTTCCTAAATTCATGTATAAAGCACCACTTAGGGATGAGACTCTCAGTTTAAGAAATGATGAGTTCAAGATTGCTTTTCACATCAATGAGTGCCTTTTATGTCAATGATTTAAAGTTTAACAAGAAAATTGTTTCAAATTCATTTTATCATTAAGGGAGGAATTGAGGGTGAGAACTACTGATTCTCAAGCGTTTAAAAACAAATTAAGGTATTTTTATTATTTGAAATTTGATCGCGCACCTAGGAAAAATCGAAAGAAGCCTGGCACCTGAAAGGACTGAATAAAGCTCTATAGGGGCCATTAGGTAATGTGAGTTTCTGGAGCCCCTTTACAAGCTTCCAAAGCCTGATATTTTTTGTTGATTTTTATTTAATATTTATATAAGCAATTTTGAAGTAACAAATATTACGACAAACTGAAGTAACAAAACATTAAATTGCTGGTCATTTTCAAGAGAGCTGGTCTCTTTATTTATCTCGCTTATAAAAAAAATTAAAATTTAAATGTTTTAAACGAAAAAGTACAAAAAATTTACAAAGCTTTTTTAACGCATTCTAAATACTCAGATACGAAGTTTGATAAGGCTGCTGACTTATAAGTAGTCAGCTAGCTGAATAAAAAGGACCATATTGATCTCCAAGAGAATTTGAAAACATGAAAAAAAATTCTAAGAATAACGTTTTGAAATTTAAACCATACTTGATTTTAATCTTAATTTATTCGAGCACATGACCCTTGTAAATCAAATAAAAGCCCAAAATTAGATTTCATTGAAAATACCTAAAGGCCTCGGCTCCCCCCAAAGTTGCGGGGCCCCTAGACAGTTGCCTATTTGATGATGGGGCCCTGTAAATAAGAGTATTTCTAACTGTGCGAAGTTTTTGATATTGGAATGCTTTGAGAAACATGAAAAAGATTTAAGATTGTTTAAATTTTTTTTAAATACACTACATTTGCTTTTTGCCAGATTTAATGTATTAAGACAGTATTTACAACAGCAACTTTACGTATACAGGATGTCCACACTTATCGTGGTCCATTAGCTAATTTCTAAACCGTTAGGGATAGACATATAGTTCCAATTGAAAAAAATGCTTTAAATGAAGGGAAGAATTATAATATATGATTTTTGAATGAATAAATATATTCCTGAAAAAAGTTACGAATTTTAACTTTTTATTCGGTCCCCCGGTCCTATCAATCATATTTAGTAAAAATTTTTTGACACTCTAATATTTTAAACAAAAAAAAGTCCTACTCTTCTGCGACTAAAACTGACCAAGTTATAGAGCTTTGAATATCGCTGACTTAGACCACTTTACACCATTTCAATAGCCGTCTTGAAGACGATCCACCAATCAATGCGCATCACTTGCTCGACGAGGCCGCTGACTGGTTAAAAATCATGAAATTCGAAGCTCCAGAAATCGCTCAGTTTTAGTCGCAGAAGAGTAGGACTTTTTTTGTTTAAAATGTTAGAATGTCAAGAATATTTTACTAAATACGACTGATAGAACCGGGAGACCGTATAAAAAGTTAGGATTCGTATTTTTTTTCAGAAATATATTTAGCGACTCAAAAAAAAAATTATAATTTTTCCCTTTATTTAAAACATTTTTACAATTGGAACTATATGTCTATCTCTAACGGTTTAGAAATTAGCTATTGATCACGATAAGTGTGGACACCCTGTATTTTTGTTTTCTGTATCTTCTTTCGTCTTTTATTTCTATAGAAGAACTAACAATATATAAAAAAAGCGAATCAAAACATATTTTTTAGTACTCAAAGCGCGTTGAAAGCTTCGATGGACTGCGAACATCTCTCAACAATGGAACATTCGAACGAATTCTGAATAGCTTTTGACACAGCAGTTAGAAGTATTGATAACGAATCGTCTGCAGCATTGAATGATTCTTTTGTAGACTCGTAGCACAAGTCACACACAGACGGCATGAAAAGAAGGTCACGTGTGCGGGGGATCCCGCCGTGAAAAGAAAATGATATGACGTTCTGACAGTTCGATTAAATTTTGATATTTGTGACAAAGCACTAATATGCAGTATATATCATTCGATTGTGATTCGGAAGAACGTTTGAATGTCGTGTGAGGTTGGGAGGAAATGTTTCTGTATTGTTGGAAACTGCAGTCTTGCTTTTGAATTTGAGTGTTTGTTGTGAAGACTTCGGAAAAAGTAAATAAACATTTGGCGAAATATTGAAATATTATAATCGACTATTTGAATGGTAATTCACGATGAATGTGTGTTGCATGCAGGGTAGATACCGTTTTGTAAATATTCATGGAACATCTGCTTGAATTTCTCCTAAATGTGTTTGCAAATTAAATGTTATTTGTTTGTTTTAAAATGCGCTTAATGAAGTTTTAACTGAGATGTCAATCCACCGATCCTTCTCTATAGTGAAAACTGGCGAGCATTTATCAGTTTGATCGCCAAATTTCTCGAAAAATTAAGATATCATAGTTTTAGTGTCATAGCATTATTCCGAACTAGGCCCAAGTTCCTCAGAAAAAATATATGCTACAGTTTTTGCAGTGGTTTATACTGGGGTTAAAAGGCTTCTGACAGGACTTCTTGGTTCAGTTTAGGTAGGAATTTTTAACTGTACATTGAATGCTGTTTTGAATCCGTAGCACGATTCATTTCTATTATGAACAATGTTACTACGTCTCTTTAAATGCGAATTACTTGTTTATTTATTCGAAATTGCAATTTGTCAGAAGACTTTCACAAAGTTACGTCGTATATTATAACTTATTTTGTGAAATAATTCTAATGTTACTTTATCAGTTGGTTTCTTACTTCATTAAAGCTTTTTTACCAGCAAATACCGAATTCTAAAAATATTTTTTTTACCAAATAAAGAATGAAAATCTGTTATATTAATTACTTTTAATCCACGAGATCATTCATGAAAATATTATATTTTTTTCTGAATCAGCCTTTCTTAAACACACTTTTAAAAGGCTCTTATAGGAGTTCAGTTATTCTGTTTCCATGATGTTAATTCCAGTGGCGTAGTGAGAGTAAATGGCGCCCGGGTCATAATATGATTTTGTCGCCTCACCCCATCATCATCAGTGACTTAGCGTGCATTAGTGGCGCCCGGTGCCATGGTATTTTTTTGCACCTCTTCGTATTTGAATTTAAAAAGGAATTAATGTTTTGCCATCATGGCCAGTGGCGCAATGAAAGAAAGTGGCGCCCGGAAATTAATTTCATTTTTTTCCATCCCAGTCGTAATCAGTCGCATAACAAGCGTAAATGGTGCCAGCGGTATGGCATTATTTTTACGCCTTCTTATCATATTTTGATTGATTTATTTATTTAAAGAAAAACATACCATAGAGAAAACTCCATTTATAGAGTGCTATAAACAACAAACACACAAACAACATAAGCCACAACGAGCAAATATAAAAGAAATGCGCTAGAAAATAAAAAGTTGAACACAGAGAATACACAAAATGATAAAAATTTTGCAAACGCATATATAATTAAAAACGAAAACACATAATCGCAAAAACATTAAAACACACTATGATTCTAAAAGTCGTATTTTCTTTAAAAACGAAAAGACCATTTCCAAAAGGCAAGGGTTAAAAAGTCAAACATGCAGGCACCGAATCCTCTAAAAACACACCAGGAGTTTAAAAGTTTAAAGACGTAAATACACACTTGAGATAAAAATAAATTGCAACATGGCGCCAAAAATAGAGTACAAAAAAATATTAAAACCCTTTAAGGGAAAAAATTAAAACCCTTTATATGACGCTGTTGCATATCTGCAACAAACCCAAAAGGCACTGTCTTTTCCATAGTAAGCTCTTCAAGTTGATTTCATTGGTTGTTGCAATACTGTCACATTGTAGTTAACACAAATTGCTCATATATTTCCCAACAGATGCTGATACTGAAGTGAATTTTAAAAACAAAGTTTCAGTTGTCACTTAAACATTTTCTCGAGGAAGTTCCTGAAATTACTGCAGAATTTAGTGAAGTTAAAAAGAGTAGACACATCCATTTGTGAGAAATGTAGTGAAGATCTTTGGTATAACAAAACGAACAACTGTTTTAAAAACTGAAATTTTGAATTTTTCATGCCGTTTTGCATTATGTTGCAGAAATGCAAAACGCATTTTTGTCGATAAATTTTTATTTTAACATGTTAAATTTTTAAAATTATTTTTTCCATACTTACAATGATGTATCCAACGCCTGAGTAATTTTTTTTCAAATCGGAGTTCTTGAGATATAAAGGGTTAAAAATGGCATAAACACTGTAATGTAAACACTGTAACACTCCATGCCGCCCCTAAAACCGGCACCCGGGACATCCAGCCGGGGCCCCCCCCGTCGTTACGCCGCTGGATAATTCATGTGACGTCACAGTAACACGGCAAGTGCGCAAGTCATTTAATACTAAGAGTAGTAGTTTTTAGTATTTAATTGAACGTTGTACAGCACTGAATTGTGATGCCACGTTCATTTTCTTACTGGAAAATGCGCAATGGATTCCAAAATTAAATCGGTGTGGTACACTGTATGCGTATTTCGTGAGCATGAATTATCCCTATAACTAAAATTCTGGTCTAGTCCAAGAGGCGAAGCAGCTATCGTGCCATTTAATTTCAGCCGACCCCTCACCCTATAATAACTTCAATCGTTTTCTAAATTACTGTATTTAAAATTAAAATCTTCGCAATTCCCTTAATGTCAAAATAAATACGAGAATTTATTCGTAGGTAGAAGAAAACTTGAATTAGGCATTTAATGAATCGGCCAAAAGTTTAATTAATTTATCGGTAAAATTACGAATATATAGCGAGTGCCAATTATAGATTTAATTTTCTTGAAAAAGATGTCATCTCATTTTCTCGAAAATACAAAATTGAGTAAAAAAAGTTATATTTTTTCTTATCCCACCCGTGAAAGATTATTATTATAATGAAACAAAATTTGAATATGCACACACAGTGGAACAATTTGGAAAGTAAACGTTTATTATTAAATATTACATGCATTTTACTGAATAAAATATTAACTTACTTGCAAGTTCGTTCATCAAAGTTAATTTCTTCTGACAAATCTTTTTTAATTGCAATTAAACCTAAATTACTCTATCTCTCTTGGCACATCGGCGATCTTAAGAAAGATCTAATTATTTTTAATTTAGAGAAACTTTTTTCGCCTGTTGCAACTGTGACTCCAAGGTTAAATATATTCTTAAGACTATCGAAAAGTTGGAAAATGAGGAAATTAAATTATTTGCTTCGAATGAATTCCGAATATTTTTAAGGGTCAGTAATATCATCATTCATGATTTTGTGTATCAATAATTCAATGCTCAATTCATCACGAACAATAGTTCTAGATATTGAATCGCCATTAGAAACTTCAAAGGGAATATCAAAATCTACACACGATATTTTCAAGTAAGCTTCGGACATATTTCTGAATTCAATTAGAAATTTAAATAATGTGTTGCATTCATTCAAGGTGTCAAACCTTTCTTGAATAGAATTCAAATCTTGATCCACAATTCTTATGTAAAATTAAATTTAAAAAAATAATTTTGGATCTTCAGATCTTCAGTCTGTTCATTAGTGCATTCATAATCGAAAAGAAGAACTTTATTTTTGTGCCTTTTAAAGGTAAATTCTATCTTTATATCAAGGTTAGTCTCTAATGCTGCGACATCATTAATTTTATTTGTTAAAGGCCGCGTCAGATCTAGATGAATTTAGGGAAATTGATCATTTTATTGAGTGGCTTGACGGATTCATTAATTGTTGACTTAGGAAATTGTAGCAGTTTACTAATGAAATTTTTTTTGTAAGGATATCATCCTAAGTCAAGATTGAAAAAATGGACTGAAAAGAGGATAAGTTGCCTAGTAAAGAATTTGTTGCAAATTTAACTTTTATATCTCTGGAGTCGTCTTCTATTAGCGTATTTGAACTTTTTATTACCTCTTTAATTGCAATGCTCTTCATTATTTGAATCTGAAATCTTATTTTTTAAAATTATTTCCTTATTTTGTTTTGCTAGATTTTAAATCGAAGTTCTTATTGGAAGTAGTTTTTTTTTTTTACATTTCCAATACTGTTTATTCAAAAGTAATCTTTTGTACGTCATTTTAAGATTTTGTTCGCTAACAACAAATTCTACAAACATTAAGTTAACTCCGGTTATAAAAGCAATTTCAAGCTTCTCCAAAATTCTCATTTATAAGTGTATTCAGCACTATAGTACAGAACAAATTTTCTAAAATCCCCATACACGTATTGAACATATGAATAACTATAGGCGATCTTTTCAGGTTTACTGTTGGGTTCCGTAGAAATAATCACTCGATAACTTTAACTAACTATTATATTATGCAGAATTAAGATTACATTTTTAAGAAGGATTATTTACAATTAAAGATACGTACAGTTAATAGATAGTTCTCTCAGAATTCACACATGATAAGTCGTTTCAGTCTTTTTGACGCATCATATTGTTTAGCAACGGATTCGGAAACCCTCCGCGCTTTTGCGCATGCGCCGCGCGGAGTTATTTTATCAAAATAGGGGGAAAGTGAAGAATGGAAGGCTGATGTTTACATTTTACTGAGTGTGATCAAACAAAGAACTCCAGAAGTGCGCTCATATGACTCATTGTCTGATACCCCTTTCCAGTGTAAAATCGTCCAAAAGTGGTAGTCTCGGAATCTGTTGCTGAATAGAAGTTCAACTCCGACATCCTTCTCGTCTTCTGCTCTGCGCAGCTTGATACTCTGATGTCACTCGTGAAGGCAGCGCCATCTGCAGGCAATCAGCTAGAGGCCCACATAACATACAGAAATGGTTGCTATAAACATGTCAAAATTCTAGTTTAACTGCGTCATTGAATAGGCAGATTCAAATTGTAAACATTAAAATTTATAGGTGACAATAAGAAAACTAATTTAAAATGAAAAAAAAAAGCGCTTTAAAATTTGATGGAAACCAATTTCTTATCATTAAATTTTTGTTCTCGTTAACTAGTTGGAAAAAAACCACTATTATTTCTGCTATTTTTAACATCGAGACCTACTGGTAATTTTTATCTTATCAACAATACAGCCAATACCAACCAACAATAAAGTCAATACACATGTCGTGGCTTCACACGACAAACATTACTTCTCCTACCAACTAATGAATAATGAGATGTGTCTTTTATTTTTGTTTTTTGTTTGATTTTATTATTTCAACATTTCAAATGTCTATTTTTAATTTATTTTGCAATTTCTCTTACTAGTTGTATCCTATTTTGAATAATTTTGTACCAAATATATATACTATTCCGTGTTGTGACTTTACGTCCTTTCCATCATGCAAGTTGTGCAATAGATTCCAAAATTATATCAGTGCAGTGAATTTC
Organism: Araneus ventricosus; assembly: GCA_013235015.1. Classification (NCBI taxonomy): domain Eukaryota; kingdom Metazoa; phylum Arthropoda; class Arachnida; order Araneae; family Araneidae; genus Araneus; species Araneus ventricosus. The sequence continues at coordinate 6,835 of BGPR01001973.1, read as the reverse complement.
GTATGTTTCACCTGAGATGAATTGATTCCATTGGATTCCATTTAATGTTTATTAGTGTGTGTTTCTTTAATAAAGTATTCTTTTATTAAGTGAAGAGGGCTGATAATTGTAAATAACATAAACTTAATTTATGGAATTTCGTATGATTCAGTAGTTAGTAACACATTGTATTGCATTGTATTGTAATACATAGTATCACATTGTATTGCAAATTGTTGAAGTAATTGTGCAAAAGAGAATCACAGGGAGACTTTATGAGTAATGTAATCAAAATTTTACTACTGAATATCTAGATAAATACGGTTTCTGAATGGTTCCGACGAATTTTATATGGGTATGTTTGGGATACCAAAGAAAATCAATTTTACATAAGACGTAAACGTCATATGTGCATGCTGGAAAGCGTTGTACGCATGCGCATGCTAAAGCGAGTGCGGCAATTCCAGAGTTATTCCAGGTAAAGAGTCTTAAAACAGATAAAGTTTTATAGCAATGCTAAGTTAGCAGTTAGACACTAACGACTACGATGAGGATGGTTTGTTCGAATCTCTTTGGAAATTTAACCCTTTCTGCCCTAATGGGCATATACGTCCCGGGATTAGACTTTATTCCCTATTGGTGAATAAATCCTACTTTTACATGGATTTTTATGTTTTCAGTGTTCTTAAGGAATTAGGGAATAAAATTATGATTAAAGAAACTTGGAAACACTCTCAGATTGCAAATGGCGGTCTTATGTTTTTATTGTCTTCGTAATAAGATTATTGTTATGAAGCTGTAAAGTTGTTTCCCTGACATGCTACTCTTTTAGCAGGAAAGAGAGCTTTACAGATGTTTTACTGTAATAGTCTCAGTCGACTATACGATTGGGACATATTGCCACAGGAGACTTCCAGGAAACGGGAAAAGTGAAACACTTTAAATTCATAGTATACTTCTTTTAGCGTGTCAACATTAAATTAAACTATTTTTCACAGTTAAATTTTAATCGTGCAAAAGTCGGGTCAAAAGGGTTAAGGTACAATTTAATTAACACCGATAATAACTTAAATAAAGCGGATTCCTATTCTTATAAAGAGAATTTTCTTATTCATAATTTTTATTTATATGTTAAACAACATCAAATAAATTCCAATTTTAAATGTAATTTAATCACATTTCATTAATTCTCACTGCTTACAAGTTAAATCAAGTAATATAAGCAGCCATTACGAACCAATTTCACAAATCCTGAAAATTGCTGTTTAACGACATAATTTCAGATAATTTAGAGTATAAAAGGGATGCACCAACATACGCTTATATTTTCAAATAATTTCATTAATGAAGTAAAAAAAAATATCTATTAAAAATTAATTTATGTTTTACTTCATAATTTTACAATGCTTATTAACCTCTTAGGTTTCTCGTCATTAAAACAAAATTACTAAACTTAACTTATTTTTTGTCGGAGAGCTGGTCGGGTCTAGTCCTGTGGATTGCTGAGTTTATGTTTTTATTTGCTAACCACTAAAATTTCAATATGACGGACAATAAATTTTGATATGGAATCGTACCTTGTATTGGGTGAGAACCTGAAATTTGCATACTAACATAAGTTGGAGATGAAGAACTGCTAGAAGGAAGAGCATACAATAAAAAGTCCATGGAATGTAAAGGATTTCGATAAGCTGTGAAGTCATTAAAAAATAATCCCTAAAATTTTTATCGATTGGATCTTTTAAATTTAGGATCTTTTGGATCTAGTTTTAAATCAAAATTTTAGAAAAATAAGAGTCTTCTATTTCACTAAGCCTAACATTTCGTATTTGAGAAAATGGAAAACAAATCCGGAAATCTGGCTATGGACGAGTTTTCTGGTTTGTTTACTTACAGTGATACCTTGACTTTATCTGCTTGTATGTTGGACTTCCGCTTTGAAAATCCATTGACTTAGGAAATAGGAATTACAGGTAAGTAAACAAACCGAAAAACTTGTCCATATCTTAATCGTATTCACCACTGTACAATTTTTTAACGGAAATTAATAATTTCAATTCACAAAGAACAAAATATATTAGTTATATAAAATAAATAAAAAATTTCTGAAAAAGAGAGTAAAGATTTTCTGTTTTTCATTTTTTGAAAATCTCGCCAAGAAAAATTACAGATCTAACCTAGTAACATCCTTTTGTTTAAAGAAAAGAAATCTATTCCTTGAAGTAAAATCAAAAGATTTAGACATTTTGAAAGCAGTAGAAAAGAAATGAAATTCATTGCTTAGCCCTAAAATGAGCCATAGAATAAGAAAACTGAAACAAACAAAGAAACTCAAGATAAAACCATTATTAATTCAGAATAATGCATTTCTTTTTTGCTTATTTTCGTGCAACAAACTCACATTTATTCCACTTTGCGTTTCTAGCGAAGAGAAATTGGAATAGCTAAGTTTTGCCATTTGCGAAAACATTTCCTTCTTCCTCTACACAGGCTTATACATCTGTAGAAAAAAAAGAAAGAAAGCGAAATTACAAATCAGCAGAGATAACTCGGTAATATACAACTTTAATTTCCCATCGGATTTCCCTCCGAGCTCTTTTGAGAACGCCGCAAAAAAATTCCCGCCTTTATTAATTCTTGATGGCCACGTGATTTCAGAGCGTTGCCATTCCGTCGGAACTAAAACGCAACGCACAAGCTCTACGCAGACGATAGTAGTTACAAAGATAAATATTTGAGAAGTAACAACGGAGAGTGCGGGGCCTTTGCGGTAGAAAAACGGTCGAAAAAAAGAGAAATAAAAGAACGAAAAACAAAAACTACAGCTGTATTAGAGAACGCAAGTATAAACTGAAACTCTCGCAAAGAGAGATGTTTCTCTATAATTAAAGATATACTTTGTGTTACCGAACGGCCGAAACATTAATCTGAAGAAGACAAAAGAAACGAGAGAAGAAGAAGAGGAAAAATACAAATCTAAAGAAATGCGTTCCAGAGTCGAATCGAAACGAACAAAAACAAGGACAAATGAGACAAGAGAATAAGTATTGTGTTGCGAAGAAATTAATTTGATCCTGGAAGACGAAATACCAAGGGACGGTACCGCCATGTCATGAACTTAAAACGTATCTTCATGATCAATAAAGTATTTTATTTTGATTACTACTGCGTCATTTCTTTTCGGGATAAATTGTCGTAAAGGCAATGAAATTCGTTTGTAAGCTCAGTATTAAGAATAGATAAGTATTTTTAATATACGAGAAAACATGCATTTTTAAATGTAAAACTAGATTAAAAGATGTTCGGATCTACAGTTTATATTATTTTTAATTGGAATGAAATGCTTGGGTATGAAATAAGTGCATAGAGCAATTAAATAAAATAAGAATCAAATTATTTTTGATAAAGTGAGGCTTGGCTCTGAAATGAACAAAGGAGCAAGAATAAATAAACAACAAAATAATAATAATTTAGTCTGGAAAATTAAAAAATAATAATATTAATAATTTTTAAAAATTGAAAGTTGTGAAGTGGAACAGCTATTAATAGGAAACAAATGCGCAGAAATATTCTTTATTTGCAAGAAAACTATGATTAATGTAAATAAAGAATAGAATCTAATAAAAAAAAGCGTAAAAGCTTTTATTTTAATTAAATTTTACAATCTAGACTGTGTGTAACTGAAATATTAAAAATATTCCACACAATAAACTCTTTCTAGTGGCAAGTAATTTGATGTAAACCTGACGTTTTGTCGAAAGTTATCATGTTGCAAGGAAGCAAATGTCCCAAATTATTGGCTGCATTTAAAATAAAACACGGTTGCTTTTTGACAAGGATTGTTACGAAAATCCACAATTTTAAGAAAATTTATGCTATCAGACTAAATTTACCTATTATGAATTTATTAAACACTGCAAAGTTAGAATTTCTTTTTTTTCATATTCGTTGCATGGTATAATTGGCAATTAATGCTAGCTTATAGACACATTTATGTATTTAAAATAATTTGGTAAAACCTTCAGACAGTTCGCCAGCCCCAACCACTCGACATATTTCGATAATTTTATTTCATATGAAAGCTTATGACGTCTAGATATGCCATCAAGGGTCTTCTGACCCCCACCCTTTCCGAACGAAACCGAAAAAACATTTCTCCGACATACATTCTTTATGGGGGAAAAAATCTTCAGACAGTTCGCCAGCCCCAACCACACAACTCGGCGGATTTCGACAATTTTTATTTCATATGAAAGCATATGACGTCTAGATATGCCGCCCACCACCCTTAATTTCATAGAGATATTGCAAAATAAACGGAATCTATTAACATAAATAAAGGAGATTTATTTCTAAAATAATACCATGTTCCTTAGCCACAAAAACTGGTCTGATTTCGCCAATTTATTACGTCACTTCTTTCAAATAATTAACGATTAAGAATATTCCGCTTTATTTTTGTAAGTTTAAAATAATATTTTTCATTTGTATGCAGTTTTACTGCATTTCCTTCCAATTTAATTTAACTTTAATATCTGACGATTTTATTAAGACATCTCTATAATTTGGTTTTAATGGCAGACGATTTTGTTAAGACATATCTATAAATATTGTTATCTTTGTTTTAGTTAATATTTAATTTGAAATCAATAGCAAGCGATTTTGTTTCCTTTTTAAATTTATTTTTATTAGATTGACAAAAAGAAATTAGTTGTTGTTAAAAAACATTTACGGAATGCAGCTTCATTAAATGAGAGAATGAAGCAGTTCAATAAACATTTTAATTTTATGACTTTTGTTTTCAACACACAATCCCAACAATTCCACTCAAAATGGCGTGTCGTAAAAATATTATTAAAATACCCATTGTAGGTGATGGAAACTGTTTATTTAGGCGATATCAATTCTGAATTTGTGGATATGGTTTCAATGCCGAAATTTTGATAAAAGTTGTATGTTACTACAACTAGATGGGGTTTAAAAGATTTACAATTTTTTAAAGGAATCTGTCGACAAAGAATATGAAACGTACTATGGTTTTGTATAATTCATTCACTGACTTTCATGCAATACGAACCGAAAAGTAGTGGCTCAGAGCCTCGATGCATGAGGGTAGTAAGCAGTACCATAAAGTATGCTACGCGAACCTCCCGAGTGGTGATAGCGGCCAATGCTTGAAATAATGGTCTTGCAAAAGAAACTGTGACATTGATTTATTTGAAGAATATCGTCGTTTAATTAAAGACACCACCTATTCATCAAAGAGAGGTAGAAAATATTTTAATTTTCGCAACCATAATTTGAATTTTTTTCACATTTGCAGGGGAATACAGTGTCTATGCTTTGCATCAGATGTCAAAAAAAATTCAAAAAATATCTGTTTTTGTCATAGAAAATTAAGTATTTTTTTCCTCAAATTTCAAAAATTTAGATAGGTATGTTGATTGTTACAACGATTTATAAACGTTATAAACTTGAAAGACGTTTACTTGTACCGCATACCGCTAGTAAATATAAGTAATTTGTTTAGAAAATCAAATCTTGTCATGGTATGATTGGTAAATTGCTTCTTCATTCGAGAGATTTCCTCAAATTTGACGTAGTTTAAATAGATATATATGCGAGACAAATGTTTAACATTGAGGAAAACAAATACAATAAGTATATGTTTTATGACAGAAAACATTTTTTATTTACATATTATTTACTTACTTTTATTAAAACCTCTTGTAAACGATCTAGTGTGAAGTATTTTTCGTTGTTTTAACAATTTTCCTTGTAATTTGGGATACCTGATCAAAAAAGAAAGTAAATTTCTGTTTGTCAAATGACACAAAAAAATCAACATAATAATGGATTGTAATAATCAGGGATGCATCGTATGTCCAAACTATATTACGCGCATGATATACCACCGACGTAATTACTTTCTATTAAAAACGAAAATTAAATTTGAAATATATGATTAATATAATTTAAAATTTCAAACTATTGATCATAATGAGATAACTATAATTAACAGATAGAAATTCTTATTTCACTTATTTTAGAGCTATTAAATTTATAGAGCGACAATTTCTCTTTAAATTTAAAATTACTGAAATTAGGTCTTCAACAATGAAATAAATGCTGTTTAACGTCTCGTGCGTTAAGTGGATCGAGTTTGCTTGTTATGACGTCAGAGCAATGAGAGACAGATCTGGGCTACTATATTAGTAACTGCATTAATATGTCAGTGGAAAGTAAGTAGGTTACAAAAACCGATATGAGAAAGTTCGGGTGTTGTAGTAAATAGTTTCCACATACAGTCAAGTGTGATTTATGAGTGTATGTTGTAGAGCAGAAGAGTTGCGGTGTTTCTAATGGGCGAAAGGACTTCATGATATTCACAAGGGAATTCATTGTTTGGTAGTGGAGCTTTCTGTCTAGGCCTACTAAATTTGAGAAATTTGTTCCGTCGTAATGCTGTCCCTCATACAGCTCGATTAACTGAGAGGGAGAAAGTTGTCACTCTGGTGGCAACTTTTCAACACTCCTTAGGCTCAGAATTGGCTCCAAGATTTATCACCTGTCTAATCCGCTTAATTGTACCTGGGCGGCAAGCGTTTTGCACCGATGCAGACGCTGAACGAGAGGTTCTAAAAAGTACAGACATCGTCCAGAGACTTTATGCAGCAGGCTAGAAAACTGATAAAGAGATGGATAAATGTATTGGATAAAATTGGTGATTATGTAGAGAAACAAACACAGTTTTCAAATATTACGTGAACCTAAAATGTTGCTTCCTGCCATGTTAATTCTATGGTTGGAAAGAGACATTTACAGAGCAATACGTAACCGGGAACGAAGTACACGG